>JBBMJM010146591.1:0-11057 GCA_037832705.1 Centriscus cristatus
TGTGTGTGTGTGTGTGTGTGTGTGTGTGTGTGTGTGTGTGTGTGTGTGTGTGTGTGTGTGTGTGTGTTTGGGGTGGTTGGGTGGGGGGAGGTGCTGGGCAGCAGATTTTGCTCCCACGTGCTGGCCGATCAAAGGCCTTGGCCCCGGCTGAAAGGCCCCCGTGGCAACAAACTGCTGCTGCCATAATTGGGGAAGAGCCATGTAAAAGTGTCCGTCGGAGGCCAAGGACGGCTTAATTATGTTGTGAAATTTAATTAGCTCACTGTGTGTGTTTGTGTGTGTGTGTGTGTGTCTGCTTCGAGCCGACTGACCTTGATGTAAGGCTGCTTTGCTGCTGTTTATCATCACCATTACCATCATTACGAGCAAACATGGCACCTAGGGCGGCGTCCTCGGTACCACTGGACGATGGGCTCTCACACACGCGTGTTCCTCTTGTCCACACACCCTGAGTGGATCAGTTCTCCTAATCACGTTAGCGTGTGCTGCTGGAAGTGAAACCATAATGGATGTGTCCATGTTGCTGGGCGTGAGGAACCGTTAGCTCCCCGACAGGACACTTTCGGGAGCTTGAAACTGTCAGATTCAACCATAAATGATAAATGATAATGTCGAGTGTGTTTGTTTACGCGTCGGTTTTATTGTCGTACATGGTTCATATCTGAGTAATAATCCCCAAGAAATCCAGGCAAATGGGTCTGGTAAAGGCAGCAGATTGTTTCTAATGTCACAAAAGCAAAGTCAATATGAAAATCTGCTTTGTAGATTTGGTTTGACCCCCCCTCCCCCGCTGGCAGAAAAGTACTCAGACAACGAAGAGTATTTTTCATTTTGTCAAACAAACCATTAGGGTTTCATCCGAATCTGTGCTCTGTGCAATCCCGCTGAAAGAAACGTGTCGGAATCCTCCAGGCTCTTGTCACTACACACACATTGAAAATACTGTAAGAAATGAATCAGCGACACACGGAGGAGGTGTTTGCTGCAGCACAGCTGGATTCTTTCCATTTACTGTGGCGAATATTCGGTGCAAACCCACATCAAGGTTTCACTGTCTCATCACTGTTCAATAAAACATTAGTGTACAAACATACATATGGTAATAAAAAGATTAGTTTGAAGTCAGTTTGACAATGACAAAATCTGCAATTATACCGATGTTATGGAAAGTTAGAGACATTGAAATGCGAAAAAAATAGTTGTACATGTTTTCAGGTTGAATTGAACAACCATTAGGTTTCAGGGTATGTATGTGTGTGTGAATGATGAGGTGTGTGTAAACGGAGCATTGCCGGAGTGAGGTCAGCGCAGAGGTCATGTGATTTCTCTTGTATGCGGATGTTTATGATGATGAATTATCACCGTGTGGACCCCAAAACTTATAAACTAGCGGAATCAGTGTGTTTGTAACGGTTAGTACGTTCATTCCATGAAAGCTGACGATCACTCACAGTAACAATGTGGTGTTTCCTTTTCTCTCATTTACATTGGTCATTGTCAGTATTATTGGGAATAATTGTGCAGACTGTGTGTTTATTCAGCCTGTTTGAGAACAAAAGGCTGCAGCAGGCAGCGGCGATGAATTAATGATTCATGTCACATTGGGGTCAACCTGCTGGATTCCCAGCGCTCCGTCTGCTTTAGCTCAGTGGAGTATAGACCCCTTGAATTCACGTCTTTACGCCATGAATGAGGTTTGCTCTGACAACAACAAAGTGAGACGTGTGTGCTGTCGTCCCTCAGGCATTGGACCAGGACCGAACCTCCCTGCAGAAGGTGAAGAAATCCGTGAAGGCCATCTACAACTCAGGACAAGGTGAGACGACCTTCATCTCAACGTGTCCGGACAGGAACAGCACACATGGAACAGGAAACCCCGTGTCTGTTGGATCGCTCTGTCTGGAAACGTTACTGGGAAAGATGTTTGTTTGTTTGTTTATCCGTGCCGTCACAGAAACCAACACCTGAGTGTGTTTTGCTTGTGACATGGATCCTCAGTAATTTTCCACCGAATTCTTCCCAGAGCGGCCTCCTCCCTGTAAATTGACAGTTTCAGATGTTTGCCCCAGAATGAGAAAACAAGTTAGTTCTCCGCAGAGGGGGAGGATTCTTTGAACGAGCGACAGCAGGACGTCAGTTCCAGTTCATCACCTCGACTAGATTATCCATCCATCTATATCTATCTGACATTCACTTTGAATGTTTGAATAGATGTTTTCTACAAACACAAACTGAAGTTCATCTCTGGGACTCTGGGGTCAATCATCACATCTTTTACTAATAATACTTCAAAAAACAGGAAATCGATTCAAGTAGGGAGGAGGGAGTGTTAGCATGCCAACATGCTACACCAAGAGAGTGAGCGTCTGCTTCCGATACGCCGTATGAATTGACTGTCAAAGTGTCCGTACGATGCAGTTTCAAAATGGTGGCAGCAGGAATCCAGTCAGCACGTCCCCTGACCTCCTCTCTCGACTCCTCCATCCTTCTCTGACTCAGCGACAAACGCAGATGGATGCTGCTGTTTGAGTGACGGCCCCCGCTGGGCCTCACAGACACAAACTGTGAGCCAGAATCATTTAGAATTCTCACCATGAATTAAAAGTCTCTTTGCTGATCGCCAGTCACAGGTCAGGTTTGTGTTGGCGCTTCTTACTCTTGTCACGTCGTCATGACGCTGCAGGCCACCTCCTGCTACATGCTAACGCTAGCTATCATCTTAGCACGAGTTCACCTCCATGTACGCTCCGTTTCCCAACAGACCACGTCCAGAATGAAGAGAACTACGCTCAGGCTCTGGACAAATTCGGCAGCAACTTTATCAGCCGGGACAACCCCGACCTGGGGACGGCCTTCGTCAAGTTCTCCTCGCTCACCAAGGAGCTGTCGGCCCTCCTGAAGAACCTGGTGAGTCCCGGCGTCAGTGAACTACACAGCCAGGAATGTCACAGACAGAGGGAAACTCTCCAAACAGATTATTTTTCCTGTCTGCTCTTGTGTAATTGGTTTAGATGGGGATTAGGATTAGATTATCGTTTGGTATGTGGCTGAGAGGGCGGAGAGGTTCCGATGTGCGTCCGGCAGATATTCTGTCACGGCAAGTCAGAAGACACCGTCCCTCTGGGTCGTGGGTCAGCGTCTTATCTGGGCCGTGGATTTCCCCCGTGTTGAATCACCCAGGCCGTTTGAGTCCTCAGCGAGTGCTTGTTGTTGGAAGAAGAGCCAATCCTCCCTCTCTTCCCTCTCTTCCTGTGCGGCTGACCGCCAGATTAGACTCCATAAATACACATGGCAGCACGGCGTGTGTGTGCGTGTGTGTGTGTGTGTTGAATCACCTTCTTAAATCACCCACTTGTCGGTACTACCTGCGCACTGCGGGGAAGTAAAACGATCTCTTCCCTTCTGCTGGTTATTTCTTCCATGTTGAGTATTTTATTGAGTGACTTTTTACACTTTAACCACTGCCCCCCCCCCCCAGGGCCGCTGGGTGTTTGTGTGCTGCAAATGAGTATCGATGTCCTTCTTCATGTCCTACATGTGTTATTGGCGTAAATGTAAGGATTTTATAGGCAACTACGTCTGCGTTGTTTGCTCTCAGCATGTTCTAAAATGTTGTAACCATGTACCTAAACCGAGTGGAGGCTTCTTCTGTCCACTTCTACTCGATTGTACCAAAAAAAAAAAAAAAACAACCCAAAAGAGCAGCAGGTACCAGGTTCCATCTCTCATCTGTCGTGGAAAGGAGGCACTAGAGAACTCGGGGACTGCGGCCTGGGCAGCATTGATTTCCACGCTGCCCGTATGCAAGACAGACACTTAAGAAACACATTAAGGCCCATTAAGTGTTGTTTATGTCCTCGTCCACCGCTGCGTGTGTGTGTGTGTGTGTGTGTGTGGACTTGGCTAACACCAGCAGAGACTCACTCCAATTGCTCGTGCTGCTGTAAAGGACCTTGCTGTGAACGGTTAGAGCAGCCTGGACTGCTGGCGAGCTGCTGCGAATTCTTCCAGCAGTCCATGTTGCACTTGTGCTGCTTTTGGCAGGACGTTTTATTGTGTTTGCTGCGTTTCATTGGAGAGCGTCATGACGTGTGAGTTCATCTTTTCCTCATCAACAAATTCCAACGCAGAGAACAACAAAGTCGCAGCTCGCCTCGGCTGCGTCTTCCAGCTTGTGGTTTTGGTTTTGTTGTGCAGTAATTTTATGACAATTAAAGTCGCTTGACCTTTCCAGCAAGGGTAGTTCCTTATCTACCACCGTTCTGCACGTTTCACAACATGTAAATGACCGTAGTTTTCAGAAGGAGCCTACTTTTCAGCCGTCTGATGAGTTGTTGTTCTTCCTGTGCTCCGTCTCAGCTCCAGAGCCTCAGCCACAATGTGATCTTCACCCTGGACTCACTTCTCAAGGGGGATTTAAAAGGCGTGAAAGGGGTAAGATTTACTGCAAAGCACTTTCTCTTCCTGTCTCCTTTCTTGATACTTCTACCCCTCGGCCTCTGCTCCGCCGGCCCCGCCCGCCCGCCCGCCTGCCTGCTATTCCACGACTCAGCAGTGGGGCAGGGGAAGTAGATGCCTCATCAGCACATCTCTCTATTCATCTCTCAACTTCTGTTTGTGAGAGAGAGGAGTGACGGGGGCGTTTGAGAAAAACTGTTTAAAGGATCGCTCTGTAAATCTGGCAGAGGTAAACAGCGCCTTTGTGTTGTGACTGAGGCGGGTGGCGACAAACTGGGTCATGAATCCTCGAGGTTCTGTGTACAAGGAGGGGCGTGGTCACCCGCTGGCTGTGTGGAGCATAAATCCTTAGCGAAGTGAGGCATCGCCGGGCCCCTGGTCACGATCCAACTCTGCAAATAGCCCCGTCCTCGATGTGACCTCGTTGTTTGCTGATACCGGTTCTCCTGTGTTCCTGCAGGACATAAAGAAGCCCTTCGACAAAGCATGGAAGGACTACGAGGCCAAGTTGTAAGTGGATAAATCAGCTGTTTGCTTATAATACAGCATGTTCCCCCCGAGGCGTAGGTGTCGATTATTGGGGGGGGGGGGGGTGGTGGGCTCATATACCCACCGCCTTTTTGTCTCTTGTGACAGTACAAAAATAGAGAAGGAGAAGCGGGAGCACGCCAAGCAACACGGGATGATCCGCACCGAGATCACCGGCGCTGAGATCGCTGAGGAGATGGAGAAGGAGCGCCGGCTGTTCCAGCTGCAGATGTGCGAAGTAGGTGAAATAAGTGTGAAATAAGTGTGTTCACCGCAGGGGGTCTGACAGGACGTCTTCCTCTCTCCTCTCTCCATCCTGTCATGTAACCCCGACGGGTTTGAAAGTCACGCGTAGGACTGAAGCAGGTCACAGACTGATGAGGTGTCACAGAGAAAAGGCCGAAGCTTTGACTCTGTTGCTCGGCCGTTTGTGGTGTCACGGGCAGGTGCTGGGAGGGGCCATATTGAACGTTCAAGTTAACATATCATCAAACTACCTGCCATCGTCTCACCCCCCCCCCTCTCATTGGTCACTTTTAATGTCAGTGCATCCCTTCACAGAACAATAAAAACGATAAAAAGACAGGAAATTTAAAGGGCCAATCCCCTACAACTACTGACATCCTACCTGATATCTCAGTGATGTCTGCAGTCATTCATGCTCATGGCGACTTAACCACCACACACACACACCCCCCTCCCCCCCAGCAGTGATTAGCAGTGATTGTATGTGGATCAACGTGGGATATGCAGTCACGTTCCTCAGCGTGTTGTGACGACGTCTGATGCCTCGGCTGCTCTTCAAGGAATGTGACAGCAGGAATTAAGTGTAAAACAAATGGGAGCTCAGTATGGGCCCAGGAGAATTCAGAGCAAACTGTGAGAGCCTAAAACCTCTCGGTGGTGGGCGGCGACGCCTACGCCTCGTTCACTCTTCTATCCTGTTCGCGTTTTTCACTCAAATTACATAATGTCTGTAGCACTGCTGCTGGTTGTGTGAATTCTTCACGCCAAAACTCGCTGCCGTCCCTTTTTTTTTCCACTTTACTGATCTGTGCTGTTTTTCCCCCCCCCCTCCCTCGCCCATGTGTGTCACCTTTGCTTTACCAAGTCGGATTGTTTTACCGAGGAGAAAATAAACCTGGTACCAGCCAACCTGCTGCCACACAATCTAAAACCATTAACCCCCCCCCCGATGTGACAGCTGCTAGGTTTTCAGACTTGTTGTTGGAGCTGTGGACAGGAAGTTACAAACAAAACGCTCTCACGTACACCCGACCTGGAACTCCACGTTCAGAATTCATGGCTCAGGTCTTTTCTATTCATTTCTATGACTCAAATGGACAGAACTTCTCCGTTTGTTGTTACGGTGTAGATGCTTGTAAAAAGAACGAACTGTGCTTTTTTTCCCCAGCTATGTTGTGATCAAAATGGAACACAAACAACTGCTTTTACCTGAAAATTAAATCACCACAACTTACCAACTTGAACATCAGATACATTTCGGAAGCGTGGAAGAGTGGAATTTCACATGACCCCAGAACGAGTGATAGTGAAAATGAAACAGAGCTGATACACACAGGAGCGAAACTAAACTTCAAACCGCAGAGATTCAGTTCTGAGAGAAAACGACTTCTCTCTCTCCAGTGTCCTGTCGGTTCTCGTTACTGACTTGTTTGGCGTGAGAGAGGTGTGACGGTCAATCAACGTCATAACATCAAATTAAATTCAAAACCTTACAAAGATAATTTGTATATTTCTAATCAAAATGTCTAATTCCATAGGACACATCACCAGGAAAAGCAACTTGATTTTAGACAATCTTCACTTGTTTCAGATTTTCACTAAAGTTTCACAAAGTAGAAAAAAATGTGCTTTTTCTTATGTATTTTTTCTCTTTTATTTCAAGTGAAACAAAAATGTTCAGGTTTAAGAGTAAAAATAAATATTCTAATATTAAATAAATATTAAATATTCAAATATTCTTCAGAAGATTTGGACTTTTTGCAGTGCAGCCTGCTGGGACAAGAACGGCTCCAAACTCCAAACGAAACTGGAATCAATATGTCACAGCTGGATTCAGTGCAGGCCAACATGTTCTGCTTTAGGGTAATTCATTTGGGATCCGATGAGGTAAAACCTCCTCGAGAAGGTCTGGAATGTTCTTTGGAGAGAAAAGAACAGTCAATAGCTAATCCAATTGAAGTGAACGTGGCGAGAAGCGGCTGCTGTTGATGAGAGTCGGACGGTTGCTGTTGTCAGTGGTATGTTCATCCCACTTAACCTCATTTCTCTGTTGCGTGCGTTCTGCCCCCTCCCTCCCCCCCTCTCTCACCATATTACTCAATCATCAGATTACAGGGGGCTCTCACTCTCTCACCCTTTTCATCCTGTGCTGTGAGTGAAGGAGTGAGGACCGGCCGTCCTGCCGTCGCCGCCCTGTCGTGGTCGCGGCGCTGCGAGCGGTGCTGCTCATTCACAACAAAAGAGTCTGAACACGCACATGTGGCAGCGCGCTCCCAAAACACTGAACCCACACAGGGCTCAGACAAAATGTGGATAATCTCCCATCCAGCAGGAAGACAAAGGCGCGACACATTCATGCGTACACACACACACACATGCACTCATGCGTACACATGCAAGCACGCACCCACACATGCTCGCAGAAAGGAAATTGAATTTGTGGTATCGGATGCGTCAGAGAGCTCTTGTGCAAAAGATTAAATTTTGTCTGACAGCGGTGACTCTTTGTACGTCCCCGTGGAATCGGTGCGCCGCGGGATTAGCTCAGATTAAGATGTTCTTTTGTTCGGTTGTTTGGTGGGAGTGATGTCTGAAGTTTGTCTGGAACCCAGTGAGAAGCCCTTCCTCTCAGTGTCGTTCCTTCTTTTTTTTTTTTGTACTGCTAATGCCAAATATTACTCATCATCTTTTTGAAACTTTATATTTAGTTCAAGCCAGAGGGATTCTAGCTTTTGTACTACAAAGCACTTTCCGCCGTGTTTACCCGTCGGGTCCCCACTGCCTCGCCGTCTCGGCTTGTACATCAAAGGCTTTTCCAAATCACACGTTCACAGCGACACAATTACTGTGAGTGTCAACGGCGAAGCAGCTCGGAGCGTCTCCACGCAGCAGTGAGCCTCATTAGGCCAAAAAAAAAAAAAAAGTTTTATAAACACAACCTGAACCATGTGCTTTTTCTTTGCTTTTCAGTACCTGATCAAAGTGAATGAGATCAAAACTAAGAAAGGAGTGGACCTTCTCCAGAACCTGATTAAGTATTATCACGCACAGTGCAAGTAAGTACCGCTGGAATCCGCTAACTGGAATGGGGGAATCTAAGTTGTTGAACATCTGACATAGATCTGTTGTAAATAAATGGGCGTCTACCACGTCAGCGCCACAGCTCTCAGCAGCACAGTTACAAATCTCCTCCATGTTGCTCCGTCCTGTCATAACACCAGAGCCAAACAATACACGTCTCCATTCATCTGCTCAGTCAGGACCTCCGTGGACTGAAAAACCGCAGTGGTGATGGATCGCGCTGACGTGCGACTGCAAACATCCTGAAACAAAGAACAATTGAAAAGCTTGTGTGATTCTGGGGGGGGGGTGGGGGGTCATATACTGTATGTAATATCTGGAACACACAGCTTCAATTAACTCCACTGAATGTATGTGATCCACCTCCCATGAAATCAGTTCCAAACAGATGTGTGACATGGGGCTGCTTGAACCCAACTTAAATGCTGTCGTTCTCCCCTCTTCACTAATTATATCAAACCTTCAATGGATACTTGAACCCCCCCCAAAAAAACAGTTGTGCTTTCAATTTTTTGTTGACGCTATCCTAATTTTGGCCATCAGCCACCAGGGGGCGATCAGGAAACTCTGGTTTCCCTTCTGCGAGGCTTGTGCGCCATCAGTCGCAGTAAATGTCTGTGCCATTGGAGTGGAAGTCTTTCCAACTCGCGGGAACATGGAGCTGAATGGGGTTTCCCAAAATTCCGAGAATAATCCTGAGCTATGCATAGTAACACACTGCAACAATGGCGAGCATTAAGAGCTGGATGGAGAGTGGGAGGCAATGGAAAGAAAACACGCAGGAAAGCCGTGTCAGGGAAAGTAATGAACAGAGGAAAGTGAGAGAGAGAAAAGGTCATTAGCGGTGATTTGCAGCGGCAGCAGTAAAGCGAGGTGTGCACCGCTGACAGCTTGAACGGATTGCACGGGTGCAAAACACCCGTACGAATCTGCAGTGGACGCAGCCAGCAGTGATTTCTGCCACGGGAGTCAAAGGGCTCCACGAAACATAAACTGATGTAATCTGTCCTTCCTCTATGTCACCAGATAAGTGGCTTTTCTGTTAATCCTCAGTGAATATTAATGTGAGTGATGACTTGAAATGCTTCCCCAGCTTCTTCCAGGACGGCCTGAAGACTGCGGACAAGCTGAAGCAGTACATCGAGAAACTGGCGGCCGATCTCTACAACGTAAGTCCACCCGATGTCTGAACTTCGTGCGAACTGCAGCAACAATCAAGAGCGCCTGCGAATGTGTGAATCATTTTCTTATGTTGGTCACTTTAAAATCTGGCTGCGAGTGTGAGAAAAGTAAATGATAAACTTATCCAGAAACATATTTTCCCAGAAAGAACTAACCATTGGGTGTGAACCTCAGGCGAACTGGGAACAGAAACACGTTGTCTGGCAGGTTTATTGTCTCTGCTTCAAGCAAACTCAGCCACAGCATCCTCAAAGTCCAGTGTCCTGGTCAGCTGACCACTGAGACATTACGTGAACAGGTCCAATGTTAGGGGAACACGGTGCAGATAACGGTGACACCTGCACCTTGTCAACAGTAAGCTCCAGACAGACTAAACATCTCCGTCCTACATTAGCCAAAAAACAACCCAAACCTGGTGGGAGCTACATAATTCGTAGACATTCACATGTTTTTGGTCCCAATCACATTTTTCTTCATATTTTTTTGTCTCATCAGATTAAACAAACTCAGGACGAAGAGAAGAAGCAGCTGACGGCCCTGCGGGATCTGATCAAGTCCTCCCTCCAGCTGGACCAGAAGGAGGTAGGACACCAACCGGGCCAGGTTCCAACTCCTGGAATCTTCTCCCAGTCTGCGTTGAGTGGTGAAACAGCCATGGCAGTTCTGATTCACTCTCAGCCTGACGCAGGATCACGCTGAGGATTTCATCAGCATCTCCACTAACACGAGCAGGAGTTCTAGAGCAGCACCAAGCTGGTAGCCAGCGTGTGGTTGCAGGGACACTCACCGTTCACGTAGAACCATGTTGCAGACCTGAACAACAGGCTGCAGTGGCTGTACGCGACCTCCCCCTCAGCGCACATACTCACACTCTGGAGTCTGGTGTTTTGCATGGCACAAAACTCAGCAACAGTCATGTACACCACCCGCTAGCTTCTTGTGATAACAGCACCCAACGCACTCAGTTTTAGAAATCAGAGATTGTGAGTTCAGTCAGCGCGCAGGCACCCACCGCCTGCACCTGGGCTGAATCGTTCACACGTCTCCCCTCTATTCTCCCCCCCCTCCTCTGCCTTCTGCTTGTCTGGAATCAAGTCTAGAAGAGTAAGTGCTGGTGCACGTTGAGCATGCTGGCATCTGTCTGTTCTGCTTGACGTTAGAGTGGATCGACCCTATAGGAGCATGCCTCGTAGATCTTCTGGTTAGGTCTGAGAAGCGTGATGTGTGTTTGACGTGTGTGTCCATGTGGCATGTCAGCAAGCGGCTTCCTGGTATCTTCAGTGTTTTACCTTTGGTATTTTTGTGTGTGTGTGTGTGTGTGTGTATCTCGTGGGTTCATACAGGACTCACAGAGTAAGCAGGGTGGCTACAGCATGCACCAGCTGCAAGGGAACAAGGAGTTTGGCAGTGAGAAGAAAGGCTACCTGCTGAAGAAGAGTGATGGGTACGTTGCTAACGCAGACCTCATGGATGTTACAGTATTAAACACACACACACACACACACACACACACACACACACAGACACACACAGATGAAAAGACCTGACCCTCCTCGCTTTGC
>JBBMJM010146602.1:0-11056 GCA_037832705.1 Centriscus cristatus
CACACACACACACACACACACACACACACACACACACACACACACACACACACACACACACACACACACATGCATTATAACAACGTGAGTAACGAACACAAAAAGAACACTCATCCTGTTTGGTTCAGCTCAAGAGATGATCTGACAGCATTCAGGGCACACTTAGACTTTCCCTGCACCCCTCAGTAGCAGTAATGATACACAAGCTTGGCCGAGATCTGAGTCACTCGCAAAAACAGCTTTTCTCGACTGGTTATGAGAATCCATCATATTATTCATTTAAAATTTATCATGGGTGCAGAATTTGTATGAAAGTGTGATAGGGAGTGCTTGAACATTTTATACAAACACACTGAGTGATCAGTGACATCCTGGGTTACTCACCAAACTGTCAAACTAAAGTGAAATATTGAGCTATTATCGCCATGTGTATTAGCTTTTCTAAAATTCTCTTTCTCTTTGTCTTCAAAATGCATATAAAATAATTTGGAGGCGAAGAAAGGAACAAATATGTTAAATATGTTAAATAATGCAAAAAAAATACTCATAAATGTACCTAAATATGTTTCATAATGAATGGACATGCCCTACATATCTGCCCTCAGCCTCTTCCTCACGCAAGCAAACAAATCATATTTCCTCCTAAAATGAGGTTTTGTGTCTGTGCCCTGAAAGCATCCTAAAAGCAAATGTCAGCTGTGCATATCAGTACACATAAAGTTGTCTGCACATGAACTAAAGCCTGCGTGGTGTGCAAGGAATTATGCAAACAGAGGGGTGCCATTTAATCGCTCACCAAAGCCACTCAGACAGAGACAAAGCGACACAACCTAAAATACACCGTTCAATTATTCACTCCATTAGCTCTCTGAAATGAACAATAGTTTGAGAAATAAACAACTGGGACAGGCGCAGGAGGGGCGCCTTCATTGGATTACATTATTTCGTTAATTTATTTACATAATCTTCAAAAACAGCAAGCAGGAGAGATGAACAGGGGCGAGAGAGAGGGGAAATGGAAAAAGAAATCAGCGAACACAAACATGGAGGCTGAATTTTGGGATGTGTTGAACTATTTGTATCAGAGACAACTGTGCCTGAACTTTCAGTGTTGTCAAAGCACTACTGAATGAGCAAAGAAGAGCGTTTTTCACAGTTAAATACATTTCAGTTTCAGCTTCTACAGTGGGTTGGCTCTTTCTTCCCATGAATGATTCATTCATTTGCTGACTCTTCACAGTGAACATGAAAAAAACATGAAATTATGTTCCCGACACGTGAAATATGTCCATCATGAATGGGTCCACATTCCATCTCGAAGGTTTTCATCTGTAAAGCAGGGTGCTGATGTAGCAGCAGTACTTTCATCACTCTAGTACTACTACTTAAGGCCGGAGCAGTAAAACAAGCATAATAGCCAATAAATAACAGAAACTTCCCTTTGTAGCTCATTATGCAAATGTTTAAAATTAATTAACTATCCTTTTAAGAAAAGTGCATCCAATTTCAGCAGTATCATGCCTCATTTTATCATTTACACATGCGCATTACAACTTACAGCAGATCTACAATGGCACAAAAAGGTACATGGAATTGAAAAATTGAATCTCTCACTTCATGATAATTGTGTAATTGTTTTAAATTGACATACATTTCAAAATGTGCATAGTGACCCAGACCTGAACCGATTTAACACTCAAACTAAAGTGGACCTATGTAGGAGAAAAAAAAACATTGTCTCTGGTTCGTAGAGTTAGTAAATCAGTGAAACAGGAGCAGCAGTTAATAAAACAATCGTAGATCATGTCTTCTATGTAACTTTCACACTTTGCAAATTAATCTCGAGGGCTGGATTGGCAGTATGTTTGACACCCCTGCTCAAGGCATTTCTAAAGAAAGAAGAAAGAGGCTGTCAGCAGCCATTACAATGCATAGCTTCTGGGGCTAGATTGAACAATCATAGCTTTTTCTGTCATTCAACATGAATAAACCATATCTGTTGCCCAAGCTGGAAAACAAAGGTATGAGTATGTGTGCATGTACTTGTATGCTTTATTTCTAAGAATGAGATGCAAAGGTTGACGCAGCTGTTGTATGTGAGTTCAGACCGCGGAGGCGATTAGCCTGAATCATTGTCGTCTCTGTGTGGCTTAACTCGATGAGAAATGCTGTATATGGTGCTGCTTTCAGGGCCCTGGGCGCCTCTGTGATGTTGTCGTACAGACACATTCTATAGCATCCATTGAAAGATGACTCCTGCTCTTCTTTTCAGCCTACATTGAGGACTTGGCTCGTAGCGTGGAGCAGAGCCGACGTTTGATCATCGTTTTAACACCGGAGTTCGTTGCCAAAAGAGGGTGGAGCATCTTCCAGATAGAGACACGCCTCCACTCCATGTTGGTTACCGGTGACATCAAGGTATGTCATCAAGAAACACAACAGCATGAGACTCAAAATCAACTCATTTTACAAGAATTTATGAATAGTTGAGGAAAAGAGTCATTTTTTCCAAGTCAGTACTTCTGCCTCTTTTCGTCGGTGTGCAGGTGATCATGATCGAGTGTGCAGACCTGAAAAGTGTCATCAACTACCAAGAGGTTGAAGCACTGAAACATACGATCAAGGTATCCAGAAGGGCTGAACACAAGGAGGGAGTCTGATTTTCACTGGATTTGCACTAAAATTGATGAAAATGTGTTTCTCCTGTTCTCTCCAGGTTTTATCCATTATCAAGTGGAGGGGTCCTAAGAGCAACGAGCTATCCTCTAAGTTCTGGAAACAGGTGGTCTATGAGATGCCTGCTAAACGCAGAGAGACTTTGTCCAGACGTCAGGTACTTTGTGTCCATATGTATTTTATTCTGCTTTTAGAAACAAATAAACATTTTTAGTTTATAATCAACCGGTAATCCATCAACCCTATACTCATGCATCATCACACAACTACAGTGTATGAAATAACTACAAAATGCAGCTAAAGCCCTAAAAATACATTCAGTTTGACTTTATAAAGAAGGTGTATGGGCTGTCAGGTGTAATGACCAGGAGTCTTGAAAAATGATGGCGGTGATTTAGTCTGCATATGTTCCCGTGTTCCCCTGAGGTGCAAACATTCATAGCAAACAGATGGCCCTAAAAATGCCCGCAAAATATGAGTAATGCATGAAAATTGGAATTACAGTACATGTGTAAAAACCTCGGGTGGTGGACAGCCTGACAGTGGCGGATTTAGCAATTTCAGGGCCCAAGGCAAATCCAGGCTTGGGGACCTCCACATCTGGTCTTCTTATGCAAAAAAAGTATAAAGGGCCTCACCAGAACATGATTCCTTTTATAACCTTGTGCCAAATGAAGACTGAGAGAACTGAGAGCAAAGGTACAGCACACTACCACTATTCATCATGTTTAGGTTTCATTATTCATTCATTATGTGGTGTAGATATTTGTGCATTATGCCTCTCGATTGCTCACAGGCTGTAGGTCGAGGGTGCTGTATTTAAGTGACCATGGAGAACAAATTCAGGGTTTTCACTAAACCTGCTTCATGAAATAGGCCCCTGATAAGACAGATATTGGAAAGAGGTGAAGGACAAGGAATTTGAAAGTCTATATATACAAGTAATCCATCAAGCCAAGCAGCATTTTGCTGTGTCCCAAGATTCTGCAGGATGACATTGTTGGGAACTGTCCCAGTCTTTCTTACTACTTGCCGGTCCAGCTCCTCTGCCAGTAGGTAGGCTCAGTACAATTAAACACAAGTAAACTAATGCCAGACAATTTAGCAAGTGAAAACAAACTTCATCGCGTTCAACCAGACAATGTTTGACCCCGATAATTCCTCTTTTAAATTAAACCACTCAAAAGGTTATATAAATAGCACACAGCAGCGTCCATATAACTATCTCCATGGTAACAGGTGATGGACTCAGGTGAACAGGGTCTCTTTGGTGACCTGCAGACTACCGTCTCCACCATTGCCATGACAACGACTTCTGCCTCCTTGGCACCCCCAAGTGAGACTCGACATGGACACCATCAGGTCAGTCACGTTACCGACAAGGCCTACATTTCAAAAACTACATACAATCCCCATCAGGGGATTGTATGTAGTTGCAGTGCTTGCTGTCCAAAAGAAATCAAATCTGTTTTACCATTCTTCTTTTGTTTTAACATTTAAGTAGAAGCTAACTTGCTTTCATGAAGCTATGATTTCAACAATTTCTCTGGACTGCTTTTCTCAAAAACAACTTTGTACTCAAAACAATCCCACCACCAGGTCTGTCTTTTCCGAGATGGAATCTTGTCCTTTCAATTCCTCTCAGCAGTTTCAGGATCTTCTATAAGTCTACTCTCAAAGTTCATTTCTGACCTTGTATAAAGTTTTTAACACAAACAACCTCTCATCAGGATACATTTAAATACCCCTATATTTTTTTTTCTCCACAGGTTGCCTTGGCTACAGAGATTCCTGACTACAACCAGATGACGTTGCCTCTGGGAGGTGGTCATGCAGCTACAGCCGCCCAAATGAGGCATTTCTGCCGCAGCTATGAATTCCACCTCCCCCAACAGCCCTCGTCACTGACACCTCCCCTCCCACCTCCATCCACGGTGCAGTTCTCCACGCTGGGCCCTGGGGGGCGCCACGTCTATTGCAACATTCCAATGACACTGCTTAATGGACAGGTGCGGGGAAAGAACACCACTTCTCTGATCTTCTACTTCTATGAAGTCTAGATAGTTTATTACATCAGCATCCATACATGAACATCAAATTAATCTTAATAAATCTTAACCGCTCTGATGTTTGTGAGCATGTCCTCAGAGTTTAAACTAAAGCCCCTCTTTTCTCCCCAGGGGTTCAGGGCAGTTGACTGGGGAAGAAGAGGTCTGTTTTAATAAATGTAGATAGACTATAGTGTCTCTATATCGTCGAACCTTAAATATTCCTGTAAGTCTGTAATTCTGACAGACTTGGAAGTAGTTTATATGTCATGTGGGAGACATGCTATCACTTTAAATACTGTAAGGTCATCACATTGTTAATGAACTATTGTTGGTAGCTGTGGTATGGGGGTGATTTGGACTAAATCCTGCTGCTGTGTGTTTTGCAGGTGGGCCAGAGCAGTACATTAGGGAAGAAGCCAGAACTCCATCTGAACAGCACCTTCGTACCTCTTACCAGCAGAGAACTAAGCTCTGACATTTGGTAGAAGGATTTCCTCTCTGGCAGTAACAACCGCTTTACAGACTTCTTTTCATTGACTTAGCAGGTGGACTCAACTAATCAGCTGGTTTCAACTGGGTTGTTGGACTGTGTACAGACCTGGTTTTGCCATGGTTTTGGGTAAACTTATGGAAAAAAAGACACTTTCAACAGCTACATGAAGCTGGGATTCACAGTGGATATACTGACTGAAAGATTTCCTAAACTGATTGTATATTGGTATTGGACCTACCACCTGAGTGTAGACTGATACAAACTGGTGTGTAGGATGTGATGCCATAAACATTAGAAAATTGACAATATGTGTCCTTGTTACACTGGTACAAGATTGGACTCAGCAACTTCCCTGAGCCAGAGAGTTGGGAACAGCTGGATGTAGAGAATTGAAAATGTTAATGGAATGCTTCAGAACCCTGAGAAGGCCTGCGCTGACTGTGCCATTGGACCTTAGGGCACAAAGGTGGGACACACGCTAGTTCGGTACCAACACAACCAGAGGATTTGTCAACTGCTTAACTTAGAATGTTGGATTAGTGTAAAACAAAAGAAGTGTAAATCTTCATATGCCAGTCAGCCTTCTACCAAGCGGAGACGTGAACTCATAAAACCTGTCAAGGTGGGATTGTCATGAAATGAAGCAGATCTCACGGAGGGATTTTTGACCAGTCCACCTTAAAACCTCAGTCAACCTCTGGAAACAAGCACGGGCTAAAACTGCTGCATAACACCTATGAAACCAGTGAGCTGGTACGGGCAGACGCACAAACTGGCCAAAAGTGGAACGTGTCTTGAACTAGATGGATGAAAAAAGGGAACACGGAGAACACCGCCAGCTCATTACCTCGTGCACAGTCCAGCTGAAGCAATAGCTCTGATTGTCAGAGGGCGAACTCTCCGTTTCTCAGAAAATGAAAGGCATCCGAAAACTTGGCTTTTTTCTATTTGCATGACCACCCATTTAGATACAAAATAATCCAAGAAACATACCTGACCTAGTAAATGACATGTTTCTTGTAGCCCTTTTCATATGGAGGGGAATAAAGGTCCAACGTTAGTTTTCGGTCGGCCATGATGTCATAATGCTGATGAAAAGAAATATAGGAGTCTTTTTTCCAGAAATGTTTTTTATTATTTATTGTTTTGTTTTGTGGCATTCCAAGTTTTATCCCTCTAGAATATTTGATGCAAAATACTCTGTTTGTTTGTTACAATACTCTGTACAGATTCCATATCGTATACATATATCTATACATTACGGTGATTTGTTCTCTACAGTTTCTGTTGATGCCCACAGACATCTCTTTCATTTTGTTCCTCTATTCATGGATGAGTGGATGTTTGTTAAGGCAGAACAGCCCCATGAATTGACTGATGTTTAGAATTCTGTCACTCCGGAATTGAGGCCACAACCAATCTGGCAAAGGGGGGCTTCACTGCGCTGAACCAGACCACATTCTTCTTTGTGCGCTTTAAGAAACCAAGATGATCACCATTCTATTACAGCAAAGTGAATACTGTTGTTACACAAAAGTCCTGTCATTGTCTTAATATAAACAATGTTATTAGCAACCTGGGTTTTCAAGATTGTTTAAAGACAGCAAACAATATTTCAGTTGTTATATTCAATTGCAATATACAGTCCAGTGGTTGTCCTTTGCTTTCTGCTCATTTCTTTGAATATTCATTGATATGTTGGTTGAAATAATTTAACTAAAGACAAATAAAGATTATATGAATTGTTATATATATTATTTTTCATCATTAATATTATTGGTTTATTCAACATGGACCATTGGAATTGGCTCAGAGGCTATTTTTCAGCTGTAATTTCCAACAGAAAAATTATAAGTGCTGTCATTTTAACGCGTTTCGATTAATCCAAAACTGCTACACTGAAGAAACTTACTGAAATAACATGTCACAAATCATCCTCTTGGGCGAAATTTTGTAAGTTGTTTTTCAAGGTTTCATGGACTGAGAAGGTAAGAGTACAAGCGATTACTTATGAGTCATTAACCGGCGATGTGTTACGGCGCATGCGCAGTCAGGAAGTAGCGCTTCTCGACGAGTAGCAGCCAGAAACCGGACTTAACACAGGTACGTCAAGCTGCAGTGGCTCCGGTAGTAAGAGAACTCCTTTTTGGAAAAAATACGAACAATACAAACACAGCGTTTTTATTTAGCGTCCCGTCTCTGTTGTTTTTGTAAATAAACATTCCGTGCAGTGGCCCAACTGAAGACGCGCTTGCGTCATCCTCCTGAGTCCAGTCCATATCTGTTATTGTTCCCACTTGCTTGTTAATTTGCCGGCGCAGGTAACGTAGCACGGCAGAGAAATCTATGGGGCCTTGAATGGGCCAAAATTCCAATGCTCAAGCATCGGCTCGCCGCCGTATATACCCATAATTAATTGTGTTTGTGTTTTTAACGAGTTAAAATGACAGCACTACTTATTGTTTGTATGTAATGTAAATGCATTCATACGTGTTGGCCGCCTCTCATCTAACACATGCAGCTGTTTCCATCTACTACGCCCCTATTGTCCCCTTGGCCATATTTTCAGTTTCTCACTTAACCAGACTCTCAGCACATTGTTTCCCATCCTCCTGTCCTCCTGTCATCTTTCTCATGTGTCATCCTCCCCAACGAGTAGAGCACTCAGGTTTGTTTATGTTCTTTCACCAGTTTCACCCTCTTGCCAGGCTTATCTGAGCTGGCACACAATTTCAGGAAAATCGGAGCCTATGGTTTTCAATTGTTTTCATCAGTTTTCATCATTTAAATTCTGTTTGGTTACATTTTAATTGTGTAGCCAAACAACACAGATGGAATTGCCACAATGGCATTTACAGAAGCACAATTTAACATCTATGACATCTTTTATCTCATCACAAAAGATGAATAGCCATCTGAGACCACAGCATGAAGCACCCTTTTATGTAACGGATAAATAATTAACCATGTTAACCCATGGATTTTGACATTTGATAATTCATTT
Source organism: Centriscus cristatus (assembly GCA_037832705.1). Taxonomy (NCBI): domain Eukaryota; kingdom Metazoa; phylum Chordata; class Actinopteri; order Syngnathiformes; family Centriscidae; genus Centriscus; species Centriscus cristatus. The sequence goes on from JBBMJM010146602.1 coordinate 8,225, forward strand.
TGTTGTGTCTAAAAGGAATTTTATATTCCAGTAGCCCAGGTTCTGTGGATTAATTTTGATGTGCAACATTATTGTTTTGATTCATGCATTGTTTTACACACACATTTGTTCCTCCTATGTATCAAAGGTCGTCATTTGGGGGAGCTCGGTTTTTCAGATTGAATTATATTTGAATGCAAATCAATAACATATTATCTGACTGAATCAGCTGGCTTGCAAGTTACATGAAAATATAGACACTATACTCTTAACTACTGAATCACATCTTTTAAAGGAAGTACTGAAGTTCAAAAGTGCAGTCAGTTGTAATGTGACATTAAACACGTACACGTCTGGTTGTGGTTGATCACTTTCTGTTCTGCCAAATCATTTAAACAAAAAAATAAGTTGTAAATGTAGTTCCTTTTAATATTCATGAGTGTAAAACACACAGATTGGTCTCACCATGATGTCAGACAAAAAGAGGAGGAAGGAAGTCAAAGTTTGTCCAAAGACTCTTGTGTGAAATATTGTCAAAAAACATTTAGCTCTTTTGGGGGGTTTTGTGCTACCCAACTTCCAACACCCAACTCATGGGTAGTAGTGTTGTGCACAACCCACGAGTGTCCTGTCTGGTTGTGCTCTGACATCAATATGAGAAGGAGATTTACAGTCTTTGACAGGGAACAAGTCCTCTGAGCCTGACCTGCTGTTTTCTCGTAAATACAGTGACTCAGGCAGAAGAAGTGTGCTGAATCATGTTCACTACATTCACACTCTGCAAATCAGGTCACATTACGACGAATCCAACATTAGCATTTATATCACAGTTTTGTCCAGCTGGTGGGAACATTTTGTCACATGTATTTTTCAGAGGCAGAATGCTGGCTGTGCCTGCGTAGAGAGAGGCTGTAAGTGTCTCACACATTCAACCACAAACCACCGTGTCTGCTGCAGAGAGCGACATCAATATTCAACTGCTGTCTGTCTGTCTCTCTGTCTGCTAGTTGTAGCTGCCCGATGTCCAACCTGCCTCTCAGGAATGCCTTAAAAACACATATGAAAAAGGTAATTATTGATTTTTATTGATTGATTGATTTTAATTGATTTTAAGTGTTTATTTAACTTTGAGTGATCATACAAGGAACCAAACCAGCTGAAATACGGTCAAACAGATCTTGTCTGGGAAGTTATCAATGTGGATCTGAGACATTGACATTGACAATAACGTTTCATTGACGCAAATTAACGCAAATTGTTGTGTTATCTGTGTAAGGAAATAATAATTTATTTGACAACCATGGGGAAGTTAATTTAATTTAACTTGCTTCATTTTTTAAAGTTTTCAGCATCAGCTGAATCTGATCAAAGCATAATTTGCTTTGAGCAGACTGAAGAAACATCTGTAATTTCTGCCAATAACATTTAACCACTGTCACTCCAACTGCATAGCTGTTAAAGGAAATAGCAGCCATTACGTTACGTAGGAGACATAGTCAAACCATCAAATGAAGTCAACAAGCTGTTGTTAAAGATTTGGGAGGTAACATGTCCGATATGACTGATTCACCCCACATAAGCATTAGGCATGTGCTTAGATTGTTTAATAAGCACGGAAATTAAGAGAATGATACTTTGCCATAATGCTTTGCTTGGCAAATCAAATTTCATGAAACCATAAATGAGACCAAAAATAAACAGTGCACAGAAATGTAATATTTCATACATCGTCTATATCAGTGCTAGCAAAGCGTTCCCAAAGACAATCCAGTGCACACGCACCTCATACACCGTGCAGATAATCAGGATTCTTACCACTAATTTAATTCATACGAGGAAACTTTCATGTATTTTAGATTCAATCGAACATAAAACCAGACTCACACACAACCAATCGTACTTTTCACCCATTCTCTCTTTACTATACAAGCGACTATTACGGAATAAAAATAAGTTATCTGTTGTTCTGTGTTACTAAGCGTGACACCCATTGGAAAAATTAAGAATCAGTTACTTTGAATGGAAAAATGGCAGTTAGTCCGTGTGCCGTATGCTTGACACCCGTCTCTCATTTACTGCTGCTGGTAAATCCATTAACATGCATTTGGTTTAAATATCTGCATACTGTTGTGAATGAATTTCATGCACCTACCTCCGCTTGGAAGAACGACATGTTTTCAAGTCTTTGTGTGTCTGTGCTCATATTTGCATACAAATCCAAATTCCAGTGCAAAGAAGCACTTGTCCTCATTTCACTTCTTCACCAATGTGGCGCAAATAAGAGAGCAGACAGAATGAACAAGAAGCCAGTTTTAATGGGCCACCGAAAGCAGCTCTTACAGTGTCCACACCTGAAAATCCCTCCTTCACAGTCCTACATGCATCAGATGACAACAGACATCAAATGATTGTATATGTGAAATCAAAGTTGAAATATAGCAAGAGAACTTACAACAATTATAATACCAATCAATGTCTGTGTCTACAAGAATCATTATTTCAATATACGTTCCCTTCTTACATTTTACAGACAGTTTACATCTATATTCACTTTAACTTTGTGTAACGTTCCTGTTGACCCTTTGACCTCTAATAGGCAGGGGTCAACTATTCCAGTTGTGATTGGCTGGTGAGGTCTGCCTCTTTAGGCTAGCTCCGCCCGGGGAGACAACAGTGTGACGTCTCACACACACACACACACACACACACACACACACACACACACACACACACACACACACACACACACGAAAACTGAAATCCTAAGAGATGATATAGTGTGTGTGTTTGTGTGTGTGTGTGTGTGTGTGTGTGTGTGTGTGTGTGTGTGTGTGTGTGTGTGTGTGTGTGTGT
>JBBMJM010146634.1:0-11052 GCA_037832705.1 Centriscus cristatus
TTTTCCCATAATTCTCCCTGGTGATCTGACAAAAAACACACACACACACACACTCACACATGTCCTCCACTCAAGCGACCAGACACCTTCACCTTCAACAGGAACGGGAGCCGACTACGTCCTGCTGCTGTCACGTCATTTGATATTCACAAGTCTCATGCACATACTCATACACGTGTGTGACTGTTCTGGGCTGCAGACATTTAATCTGCCAAATCTCACTGTGAAGTTGAGAAGGAACGTCTCCTCCACGTCGTCCCCTTCATAGTCTAGCAGGTGTTGCAGACTCCTGCAGAAGAACGGGTGAAAGCAGTCAATGACAAACATCACATAAATACCTTCTTACCACTGAGTCTTCAAAATAAAAGCATAGGATGTTTAATCGTCAGACTTCCTCCTCTACATCCAGTTACAGGTTGTGGTGGCAGCAGCTGTCTAATCTCAAGATCGACCCTTCTAATGCTTGAGATAATCAGACAGGATGGAAACTCCCCCAACTGTAAAAAAATCAATGAGGGATTTCCTGCAGCAGTTTCACGGATCAATTACAAACAAACAAACAAAAAGACATTCTGCTGATGAACAAAACCACAAAGCTTTGGCTCTATGCACCACTTACATTTGTCTAACACATAAACATGCTTTTACTTTGAAAGAATCAAGTTGCCAAGTTGCCGGGTGAGCAATGAAGAGTCACATGGTCCCAGCGAGGAAGCACCAGTCTTACCTGGCCTCGGTGGGCGACAGCTCCTTGAAGTCGTCCAGCGTGGGCGCCACCTCCAGCAGCTTCTTATAGAGGACCAGTGGGAAATGGAGGTCGACCACTGTGGAGTTGTAGATGGCCAGACCGCAGATGATCCCGATCAGGTGAAACCAGTTCTGCTCGACAAAGCACTGCAGACACACACAAAAAAGACGTGAAAACGGGATGAAACTGACTAGAGCTCCTCTTGGAACACAACGATAAATAAAAGCCCAAACTCACCTTGTACTTGTGATTTATTTCATTCCTTGACATGAATACACGACACCCAACACGACCCACCTTGTCGGAGAACCACAGCAGGTTGGACTCTTTGTAATGGGTGAACATTCCATAAACGGGATCCATCAGCTCCTTTAGCAGCAGCAGAAAGAACTCTTTCCGTACTCCACCTGCATCCATCGCCTCCTCTCCGTCAAAGATCGCCTGAGGACAAGCACCGGGGGGGTGGGGGCCAAATCACACAGGCTGCTGATGGCAGACTGGGAGGGGAGGGGGGGAGGGGGGGAGCGCGCACCTTGAGCGGTTTCTTCAGGTCCAAATCCGAGTACATGGTGAGTTCCCGTAGCGTGTCGCTCACTATGTGGTCCCTGCGCACGTGCAGCACCAGGTAGGGATTCCGAGCCAGCTGGGGTTCCAGTGTGAGCATCATGAGGATGTTGTGCAGGTTTGCACCACTTATGGCCATCTTGGGGAGGGGACAAGGGGTGGGGGGGTGGGGGGTGGTGTGGGGTGGAGGGGAGACATGGTCAGTCCAAGGAGGAAGTCACAGTTCCTTGGTAACAAAGATGCACAACACACACTTGTGTTTATTCTAGCCTTTTCTGACAGTATATTGAGGTATGTGTGACGATCACTGAAGGTCACCTGGGAAATGAACCGGGTTACAAGTTCCTGTGTTTAAGATGGTACAGCTGTGTGACTGACGTCTAAATGCTGAAGGAATATTCTAGGCTGAGTGTTGACATGTGAAGGAATGTTACACCTCCACCTACTAAAACATAAATTGTAATCATGAATCGTTGAATAACTCATTTAATTACACATGAGTTACTAGTTAATGTTGCTCCCCAACATTCATGATGAGAAAATACAAGTACTACTACTACTACTACAACAATGACTGCATTCCTCCGGTTCATCAGATGTTCCACCTGTGAGTTCACTTCTCCTCCTACCTGCATTTGCAGTTTGGCATCAGTTTGCAGCATGGTTGTCTTGGCTTGTGCATTGAGTATGAAGGGGTAGGCACACAGGGTCACTGAGGGGAAGTCGTTCTGCAGAGAAACACACGGCCTGAGTCACTGGATCACAACATCAAAGGCTCAAGGTGGGCAGACAATTCACGTACCTGAGAGGGGAATGATCCCACTTTCTAGAGAGAAGAAAAAAAAAAGAGCCATCAGTCGATCTGACAACTCATTTTACTGAGCTGTTGGTGCAAGTTGCCTCATCCCTTTCTCATGCAGAGTATTCATCACACACTCTGCTGCGGAGAATCGTTACAATCTCTGCAGACAACCGAGCGCAGGCACGTGCACGTCTAGTCACAGTCACCAACTCACAACTTCCGCCTTTCTCAGAAACCACTTGAGGTAGTCTTCCTCGATGTCCACCAGGTTGGTGACGTCCGGGATGTAAAAGCGATTCTCCTCCACATGGCGCGCCTTTAAGTTCACCTGTCAACACGACGCAAGTGTCAACACGCCGGAGAGCGGTCGGTCGGGGAGCAGAGCGGGGATGGAAGGGGATGTGTGCAAACACCTTGTGAAGCTTCTCCAGCAGCCTCAGCGTGGCCAGGAAGTAGTTCTCATAGAACACAGGCACGAGCAGGGTCTTCCCGCCCATCAGCATGAAAACAACGATGCTCTTGTACATGTCGAGCATCCTTTTAAACACCCCGCCGTCCACGAAACGCCACCAGTTATCTGCAAGTGGGTGAGACAAAAACTAAATCAGTCATGTGACAAGCGAGTTTCTCTATTCGCTCCAAAACAAACTCGATCATCCTCCAGTTGTAACGAGGATCATTATCATGGTATTTCTGGTGGTTTAATCGGCTCCGGCTCAGGTTACTGACACGTGTGGCTGCACGTATCCCACCTAATACTTTGCTGGGGTTTGTGTCCAGCCGGAGGATGGCCATCGCCAGGGGGATGGTGAGGCGGATGTAGTTCTTGGAGTCCTGCAGGCCCGGGAACTCGGACAGAATGAGATAGATCCTCATGGCCTCGACATCAGGAGGAGAACTAGGCAGCTGGGGGATCAACAGACTCTCGAAACTGCTGGTGGCCTGAAAAGAAGAAGATTCAGCTGGAAAACAAGTTTTGAATTATGCAGCTCTGAGACAGAGATAAAAGAAATGTATGATGTGTTTAAAGTACACGTCATGTGTTCCACTTTCAAAACAACTTTGATCAACTTGACAGCAGGAGAACTGAAGACCAAAGCGGCGTCTGTAAATTAACTTTCAGCTTTTAGTCTCTGGAAATTCTGTCAACACACAGATTATGGATCCTGTCAGACTGAGGTACACAAACACAAAAGATGGTTAACGCTGATGTGACAGCCCCTGAGGAGCTGGGGGAGCCCGATGTGCTTCAAAACATTCTCAACATGAATGGTTTTCAAATGGTGAATAACTCATTTCTCCTAAAACCTCCTGATTGAGACACAAATCCTGGAGTTTACAAAGACTTTTTCTACAAATTAAATCAAATGAAGTCTGGCGCGTCAGCAGCTTTAATTTCCATTCACGCGACTCACCAGCCGTGTTGTTATGGTAACCGAGTGTGACGTGATGTCACCGCCAGCGCTTCACCATGATCTCCAGAACATTTGCACATCTGTACATTTTCTGCTTTAAACATTCCCAAGCTTTCCGATTCTAAACATGTGGTTGTTACTTGTTGGGAGATGTTTTCCAAGCCAAGTTTTACAAGAAACATCTCTTCTCAACAATCTGAGGTTTGCTTTTTTGCAATGTGAACATTCACCACTAGATGTGGATGGACGGATGGAAAGACGGGACAGACGGACTGACAACAGTAGCAGTGGGGACACAAGGGGCATGCAGGACCCACAAACTAAAACAGTTAAGTACAAGTGAAATAGTACTTAAGTGCAAGATGAAGGAATAGTGTACCTGTTCCAGAAGACCAGAGAAGGCTGGTTTGCTGAGTGTCTCAAAAAGCATCCTGACGGAGTTGAGATCGATCCCTGGGATCTTTGGGTTGGTTCTGAAGTGGGCGTCGTCACTAGGACAACAAACACAAAACAAACAAAAAACAGTGATGAGGTACATCACACGTAACTCTGCATGCCAGTGTCCAGTGACTTGATTTTTGGTTTCTCTGAGCTAATTTGTCTACATGAGAACCTATCATACCAAAAGTCATTTCAAGTGATTCAACAGGAACAAACTGAGAAAAAAAAAAAAATCAAAAATAGGCTGCAGGACATGGGAGTGTTGCTTCCTCACAGTACGAGTCGGTGCTGTTTTTGTTACACAACACATATTTGAGCCTCCTGCCAAGGTTACACACACTTCACATGAACTGGAAGGACAGTGAGAATTTGGATGAGACTGAAACGTCACAGAAGAGTCTGGAAAACGACCTGAGTGGGATGCAGCCACATTTCGACTGATGATCAGTGGACAGAAAAGCAAACACGTGACATGTTTTTACATGCACATTTGTTTTTAAAACAAGGTAGGTTTGGACTCTGACAGGGCTTCATCTCTGTCACAAACCCATTCTTGTATTTTATACTTTGAATCCACTATTCCTCCTGAACCCCTGTAAGGCTGCTGCTGAGGAAAGCCCGTCTGACACCTGCATACCTTTGGTCCAAGAAGCTGGCGTTCCAACAGGCCGTAGAGGAGAGCTGAATTATGATGTCACTGCACACAAACCAAGCAAACCAAAGCATCACGAGTACAGGAATCCCCTGATGTACAAGTAGGTTGTGACTGTTACAAGCACAAAGACTCATTTGATTCACTCACTTTTTGACACTGGAATCCGTGTCGGACATCAGCTTTAACCTCCACGAATTCAGACGTTCATGATTGATGGGGGCGAGGCTCTTACTGATGTTAATCACTCTGAAGTCATCTGCGGGCACAGACGTCTGCAAGCGGAGACAACGTGTGACACGAGTGTTAGACGGACTCAGAAGATAAGTGTGTGCTGATTCGTCCGGTGTCTGTGGTTCAGGACGGCGCACAGACATCGGGGGACTCCGTTTGGCCGTGTGTCTTTATGGTATGTGAATGAATGATCCTGACGCCAATTGATGTGTTGAAGGATTTTAAAAGGGGCTTGACAGTATTCAGTGTTGATGCTGCCCCGATCACTTTGAGTGACAGTTTTGTAAAAACGAGAATTCTCTGGAATGCATGTGCTCACCCACCTGCTCACTGGAGTACAATAAGAAGCTGTGGTCTCCTCCACAGATGATTTTGGTCACTACTAACAAAGGACAAACACAACATGCTGTCACGTGTGTAGAAAACGTTACAACTAATGGCAATGAGGCATTAAAGAACCCCTCAGCTGGAGTTTACCTGATCTGTGCTCGCTCCCAGACAGAAAACCCGTCTGGACAGGACACGGGCTTATGGCATCGCCAAATGTTCCTGTGCCCAGCTGACCATGGCTGTTACAACCAAACGCATACACAGTGCCGGAGGACGGAACGAATGCCAGCGTGTGGTGCCTGAGAGGAACATGTACGATACAGTGATGTTATTAATAATGCATTAGGCCTAATTTAAGACATGACCCAAATTTGTGGGGTAACTTTAAACTTTTCTCGACATGGATAGACCTGGAAAGGAAGAACCAAACCACTATAAAACTTAGTGAAGCACTTTTTTGACCCCGTAGCCTGGGATGGATGAAGATAGGATGAGTCTAGATGAAAACTCTACAGGTACCTTCCACAGGTGATCTGGGACACCTCGGTGCCCATGAGCTCCAGAACTCGTCTGGGTAAGAGCTCATTATTGGTGGTTCCGTGACCCAGCTGACCCCAGGAGCCATCTCCAAACGTGAACAAGCCACCATCCTGCCACAGTGACAACAACCCGTTCACAACCGTGTAGGAGTTTGACAGAGAAATAGATGAGACATTGATTGTGTGTATCATCTGAACAACAACAAAAAAAACACATGCTCACATCTGACCTACACCTTTTTATGTTTTGTGCCATCAGAGGCAGCAGAATATGTTCAGAACATAGGGGTTGCTGTACGTTGTCACTCGCAGAGGGTCTGGCTGAACTCCTACCTTGGTAAGAGCTGCGGTATGTTTATCTCCGCAGCTGATGTAAACAATTTTTTGAGATCTCAAAAACTTGATGTGACAGGGGACAGCACGATCTGAGGGAACAGAGACGCACGGTCACACACGTCTTTTTCAATGCTTCAACAACACTTGTTTTTTGTTGTCGTTGCTATTATTACTCCTTAAACTAGCTTTACCCTGTATGTCGTTGAGACCCAGTTGACCCGCTCCGTTTTTCCCCCAACCAAACACAGCTCCGGACAAAGACAAGGCAAAGCTGTGGTCTCCCCCGGCGGTGATCTGCACCAGCGGGATTCCATCCAGAGACTTCAGGGGATGCGGGAACAGCTTACTGGTTTCTCCTTTCCCCAGGCCCAGCTGACCGCTAGTGTTGTGTCCCCACGTGAACAGCTGACCATCTACGACAGAGATGCACACACGCAAACTGCTGACTCAGCATTGCGAAGCAAACCACTGATTTTGTTCTCAGACCCCACCTCTGGAAAGTGCAATGCAGTGTTGATTCCCACACATTACTTGAGAGATGCAGTGGTCACACAACTGTTTCACCAACCTACAAAAAAAAAAAAAAAGAGTGATTTGAAGATCTGATGAAAACTGACCAATTAACGACGATGGAACAACAACAACTGCAAGACGACATACTGTTTACAGCGGGGACATTTTCAAAAAACACAAATGTACTGCAGCTTCCTCTAGTGACATGACCGCAACTTTCTCAGGCACATTACAGAGGCAGCGCTCAGGCACCTTGGGATTCGAACAGCCATCTCTGCAGACCCCAGGCCAAGCTGGCCGCCTTCACCAGCTCCCCATGAAAACACCTGGCCCTGCTCATTTACCGCCAACGAATGGGCCCGACCACTTGACACCATTGTTATCTTCTGAGTATCCAGTGCTCCCACCAACTCTGCAGAGAGAAGAGAGCTCATAACAACCGAACCGTGCACGCTGATCTGTGAAGGAACAGCTCTTTTGTCTTTGGAGCGGTAACCTGTCCTGTCATTCTGGTCAAACCACATGTTTACTGATTCCAAATGGTGATAAATTATTCCTAACCATCTGGGCTTCGGATCTGGTTGAATTGTTTCAGTTTCACCCACACGCATGTTATAACACATGTTATATAAGTGACAGGTTTGTCAGCGACTACGAAAAAACAGTTTAATGGAAAAATTGAGTGTTCAAATTTTTGCTGAATTTGCAATCCTTTCATCACATTAACGGGCAGAAATCAAACCAAATGTCTGCAAAGCTTCATACGTTTGAATTCCCGCATCACTAACCCTAACATTAGGTACGCTTCTGACATTTTACTCATTTCAGGATTAACAAACTCAGGATTTTCACTAAACATGCACATGTACAGTTACAAGTGGGTGTTTATATTCATAAAATTGACACTTTGTCTGCTGCACGTTCAACTGGGCGCCAGTATTTTATGTCATATCTAATGATAGTAAACTGTAAACTGTGAATACAACTTTAAAACGTGTGTTCTCACTGCGTTTCAGCCTGGTTTCTGAATAAATAAATACACCCCAGACTGTTTATGCCATTCACCAGCGTCTGAAGAAGAACCGGACTTGTTTCACTAATATCACTATATTCCAACGGGTGTCTTCAGTCTTACACAATCATGTTACTTCATGTTTGTCATGACATATGCAATCACACATTTACTGACATAGAAAACACAAGCGTTCCCATCCTTTCTTGCGCGGGTACTTTGTGAGAATAAAAACAAATAATATTGCTGATGCAACAACTTGTAGTTTTTAAATAACCAAGAACATTCGGTGAAGGTGCTACCCAGGCTGAAAACCTACCTGGAGACGTTCCAGGTTTGTCATGGCCCAGTTGTCCACAACTGTTAGAGCCACATGTGTACACGCTTCCATCACACAGCAAAAACACTGTGTGGTGTCTTCCACAGGCCACCTCTTTCAGCCCCCTGTTGCTGAACACATGACAGGTCCTTGGCTCAAAAATGGGGTTCATGTCCCCTCCGAGACCTAACTGTCCATCTTTTGCATTGCCCCAACACAGCATGGTGGTGATGGAGACGGGATCAGCCCCAGCCTGTGAAGTCAGGACAGTGATGTAGTGATGATCAAGTTGCTCAGACGTGAGATAAACCCCGCGTTCTCCTCTTTACGTAACTTCCAACCCTGGAGGATACAAAACACATTAGTGTTAGTACGTCATCTTTCAAACCTGGAATACTTGTTGCAAACTATGCTGTGCAAAGTTTGAACATGTCTGTATTGTTCATTGCTGTATTTCCTGAAAGGTGCCATACAAATGCAATGGAAGGTAAGTAAGCCTAGTAAGCCTGTTGTCTGCCTGATGTGTGTCGATGGTTTACAGGCGTACCAGTATTATCATAGTATCAGTGATCTCTAAAAAGGCAAACGTGCAATAATTGTGTCTAATAGTTCTGTCAAAGTATGGTTGTATCAGTCACACGAAGTAGCAAATCTTTCGGAATTACTCGATGTGTTTCGAAGCCTCGACACAGAAGGTGACAACTATTGTTATTTTGGTTATGCAGTGTGTGCGTATGGTAATTTTCCTAAACATACAATCCATTAAAGTCTCTGGTACAATGATCATACATTTCCCATCTGGTAACACTGGTGAGAATGATCTTAGCATTGTGACGGAGGATCAGACACAGTGTGTTTAAATAAACCCCATCAGTGTAATCCCTGTTTAAGCAGCTCCAAGCAACCCCGCCTTCCTGTCAGCCTCTTTGAAATATTCACATCACTGAATGACATGGACCAGATAACAAACACCACGGGACAAAACTGAAGACATCATCCTACGCATGCCAACTCCCTGGAGGCTGTCACACAAGAATACTTCATGTCAGGGACAAACTACAGCTGTACTTTAAATCTCAGCATATGACTTGACCTCTTCTTTGTCACTCTGGATGCTATTTAAAACATCTATTGTGTTTGTGCTGGAAAAGAATAAAAGCATTTCTCTCTTGTATCTGCTACACACTTATTCCACAAAAGCTAGAACAACTGCAGCCTGCAGCTTGGCAACAGGCCTGCATTTATGTTGTACTCTTGCAATATTAATACATAAATACCTGATTATTCTCCTTTAATTGCCATGCAATAAATGTGTTTTTGGTTTTGGTTTTGGTTTTTGTAGAATGTTGTAGCAGATATAGAGATACAACCTTCAGCTCAGAAAATGACAGTCGCTGTGACATTTTAGTTCATCATTTGTTATAAAACGTGAAAACATTAGGCAGAACTTTGAGCCATGTTAGCCAAATAATGCGATACGATTGTCGCTTTTCTTGTTAGTGTCTCTATAATAATCCATAATCATGTGTGAGGGCATTTATTAAACATTATTTTAGCTTGTTGTTGGGATTGAGTGAGTGTTTGATGGTGATAAATGTACATGATGAACAGGGTCTGTAGTCAAAATGCCTGGGAGCTTCATAGACGAAACTGGGACCTTCAAAACGAAAGCATAAACTTAATAAATAATCTAGCTGCTAAAGCTAACCTTAGCAAGCTGCGGCAACGCGAAATGTCACTATCATGCTTGGAAAATATTAAACATGCGCCATCTAACAGGCAGCTGGTCCGAAACCAAAACATACGTTACCTGGAAAAGTGCATCTTGATATCGGGTGACATGTCTCACCGTCAGCTCAAAAAATATACAAGGAGGTAGTGAGGTCGTCCATACAAGCTTTCAAGTCGGAACAGCATTTCCCTTGAACCACTGCTTCAAAGCTGGCTTTAGTGCGGAAGAGGTCACATGGTTGCAACGTAACAGCACGTGATTGAGTCACGTGAGTGCACGAACCAGCTAGTTCCGTACATATACCGATGGCAGCGTAAACACATACGTATGTCTATTGATGGCAGTAATTCACTAGCAAGGCGACATCTATGTACACCAGCGTGCGTTCTCAAATGCTGGATAGGTTTGCAGAAAAAAAGAAGCCGGGTCGGTCCAAAAAGAACAAAAATACGGTTTCTCAATAAAAATCTCAGCAGTCAAAAAGAAATGTGCACATGACCAAAATGACTTATTGGAAAATATATGAACACGTAACTCCTGATTTGACTTCATTCATTCATAAGTGTCAGGAGTGATTTGTGAGAAGGGAAAGGTTTACAGGACTGTGGTTCGACCAGATGGTCGAACCACAGTGTTTAGAGCAAAGGTGGGCAAACTTTTTGGCTTGGGGGCCACGTTGACTTTTAAAATTTGACAGACGGGCCACATCAGCACAAGATACAATACATGTTTAAAAAAATGCATTTGTTAACAGTACATATCAAACATAAACATACTTTTTTAATGAGAACAGTGTGGTTAATCACCCATTTCAGCTAGTGCATCGAAGTCTGGTGGTAATTCTGTTGTGGTAATTCTCAGAACAGATCTGAGGTGTTCACTCATCTGGGATCTGTGGGGTCTTTGTTGGTGTTCATCACACTAAAAGTCTGTTCACACACATATGAGTCAAACAACACCAGCATCCTCTGCGCCACCTTCTGAATGTTTAGCTGAATTTGGCTGCACTTTATGAAGCATAAAACTCATCCAGTTTCAGGGAGTTGAACTTGACCTTTAACACCATGTCACCTTGCATCAGTTCCAACTGCAACTCCTGTGGCCCCGTTTCCGGGTCGTGTGAGAAGGGACATGACACCAGCTGAAGTGCCCTGTCAATCTTTGTCCATTCTTTCTTAATCACTGTCAACTTTTATTTTCTTTGACATTGCTGTTGATGGGTTCTTTGAAATGCCTGTCATTACAAGTCAAAATGAAATAAATACAATCATTCACATCAAACCTTAATTCTGTACCAATCTTCTGCGGGCCGGATTAAAAAGACCAACGGTTTGGATATGTGCAGAGGAGGGACAGTGGCTACATTGGTAGGAGAATGTCAGAGATGGAGTTGCCAGGTAGGAGACAGAGAGGAA
>JBBMJM010146675.1:0-11051 GCA_037832705.1 Centriscus cristatus
TGTGTGTGTGTGTGTGTGTGTGTGTGTGTGTGTGTGTGTGTGTGTGTGTGTGTGTGTGTGTGTGTGTGTGTGATGAAGATGAAGGTTACTGCTTGAGTCGGGCGGCAGCTACCTTCAGGCAAACAGGAACGTCACTGGTGTTTGCTGCCAAAAGAATGTCTGTGAAGGTTCTCAGTCATTCAGGTCATGGTATCTGGCTGGGTTAAATCGTAGGCAAACCAGAAGTCCAGTTGCCTACGATTTAACCCAGCCAACTGCCAAAAGAATGTGCTTGTCAGTGACTCGTTTGCGTTAGAAAATGTCTGATCAGCGTCTCCCAAACCCCAGAATGATGTCAATGACGACCCCCCACAAATGTCTCGTTTGTCCAGAACCCAAAGATTCTGTTTGCTGTCATCACAGGAAGCAAAGAAAGTAGAAAATACCCACGTGTAAGAACCATCCGTCAGAGAATTGTAACAATGGTAATTCAACCGCTGGCTGAAACTTGGCTTTAGAATTGTTGCAGCCGCGGTCGATGACGTTCTTTCCAGTGTGTGAACTCTGGTCATGTTTGTGAGAATGCACAAGTGTCGAGTGTCAAGAATGTAGACGTACGCTATATTTGTGGTGGTCTGAGGCATGAGACCGATCCTAGACGTTCACTTGTAACATGACTCAGCAGAGCTTCCACTTCAGCTGTAGATATGTTCCTTCGTTTTGTTTTGAACTCTTCTCCCCTCCACAGAAGCGTCAGGGTTTTCTGTTCACGAGGACGATGAGTTCCTCCTGCGCTCTTGTGAACTTCAGTGTTATTATGACTAGAAGTCACCAAAGTGGCAGCGCAGCTCCTCACACTGCTGTTAGACACGACTTTTTTTAAAAAAATTATTGTTATATTTTAATTTCTTCCCAGTCGGCCTTAACGAGATCCTGCTCATGAGGTGAAAGACATTGGTTGATCAGTCACATAAGTGAGATGTTTATCTGAGGAGAAAAGCATTCTCACGCCAGCTGAAAACACGATAGCGGTTTCTGACGATGCAGCACAGCATTTAAATGTAAAACTTTGTGAATGTTTTAATTTAGTAGTTCAGAAAAGAAAAGGTAATCCAATAATGCTGATATTAACCTTTTTTTTAGTTTGGCATCTGATAAAATACCAAATCTGATTTTATTTACCCAGTGTTGTCCAGCAGGGGGCAGCACTGCAGACATGTGTGTCTAACATGACCAAATTTGTTTCAATTATGTATCTCTAGTAAGAAAACTGTTCATATTGGTTACTAACAATATGAAACGTGAGTCATTTATTTCAACACATATTACTCCACCCCCCTTCCGTTGTTTCCACTTCCACATCAGACAAACTGAGGAACGTCATGGATGTCTGCAAGAAAGTTTCTGCTTCGTACTCATTCCGTTTCATTGCAAACCGTGCAGGTGCTGCAGCATCTGACACCGTCCACTCCACACTTGTCGCTTCATTGTTTGCTGGAAAATACTGATCAGCATTTCCCAAACCCCAAAATCACGTCAAATGACACCTCCTGAAATGTGTCATAGGTCCACAACCCAAAGAGAGTCGGTTTGCTGTGACCAAAACACCAATTGATAAATTATCAAAATGTACCCATACAGCAGTCAATCAACAATCGATTAATAATTAGAAAGGCTGACAACCATTGTTTGTTTATTTGGTGTGAAAGCAGAGTTTCAGGTGTGGCCGACTCTTCACGTGGGAAAGTTTATGTCTCAAGGAGGCAAGGAGGTTAATCCTCAAATGAAGGGAAATGGCTGATTTCTCAGTTCTGTTTTCATGTAAACTAACCAAAATCAAACCAAATCGCTTTAAAGTTTCGTATGTTGGAATGCAGTTTATCGCTGACTCTGAAGTAAGGACAATTTTGCAGCTTTTTCCGCAGGATTAACAAACTCATCAGTTTTCCCATTAAACTGGTTTCTTCAAACATGAAGAAAACCAGGATTCAAATGAGCTGAAGCGTTATTTATCCCTACGTGGTAGAACTAGCGTACCGGTAGACTGTGTTTCTGTACGTCAGTGTAGACATCTTTGTGCGACGGGGGTGCTTTGGTGTAAAGTGGAGATAAGTGTTTACAGTTTTGTTCCACTTATGTGTATCAGATAATTTTTTTTCTCTTTGAGTCTGGCTCTAACACACATTCGTACCGGACATGATCAAGCGACTCGATGAGATTAAAGAACACATTCTTGATGTTCAGTTCAGGTATTGACGTAGCTGCTTCCATGTTGAATCATTGCAACGTGGCTTTTTGTTTTCCGCTCTCCTGTTTCAGGCTGTGCTACTCTTAACTTATGTCCTTTGTGTACTTTTTTTCCTTTAATAAACTTAATTAACTTAATTAATAATAAAAAAAAAAATCTGTCTGATGTTTGTTCCGCAGACGCACACACACACAGACGCATTGAAACATGTTGGTTAACTGTGAGCACGTCACTCGCCGCTTTGGTTTGGTCAAGTTTGATGATTTCTTCCTGAACACGTGAGGACAAAAAGAAAAAACAGAAGTCATGACGGATGTTATTTTCTGAAGAGGTTCATGGTGACAAGATGTGTCAACGTTTCCGATTACTGCCAGTCCTCTTGGATCTGTTCCCACCAACTAAAAGCGTTCAAATTGATGCCCCTGCAAAAGGAGTCTTCCTCACACACTGAACCGCGTGCGTCATGGCATTTGAAGTCATTTCTGAGCTCCGTTTCACGACGCAGGTTTAGAGTTTGATCATACTGAAATAAGGAAAACCGACATTTCACTTCTTTTTCAATGTAAACTGTCAGAAATCAAACCAGACATCTTTCAAAGTACATTTGAATCCAGTAACCCCGAACGAAGAAAAAAACCCTGCACTTTTCAGGATTTTCAGGATAAATTCAGCTGGGTTTTAAACTGGCTTTTTTGAAATGGGCCCCTGGATTTGTTTTGTGGAGCTCTTGTCTCTAGTCTTGGAACATTTCTCGAACTGTCTATGGTCCAAGGATGGGTAAAAAGTATTTACACACACACACACACACACACACACACACACACACACACACACACACACACACACAGACAATTGTACATGTTTGGGTTTTTTCTGAATGGATGTTGCAGGACACCCCTCTGACGGTAACACCCCCCCACACACACACAATGTATGTGCATGTGAGTAAGTGTGCATAAGTACGATGTGTGGTAAACTGTACACTGTGTTACATTGGGAAACCTGAGAAATTTCCGTTGGGGGGAGGTGTGTGGTGGGGGGTGGGAACCTTGAAAAGAGTGTAGGTTTACTGCACTGACAGGAAACTGACCGCGCGCTGCAGCAGTCGGCAGTGTCACCACGTCTGTCTGCCACCACTGCGCTGGGCCGCCACCCTCACCTGCACACTGTGAGTACACAAGTTGTGTCTGGATTGTCACGTCATGTGTTCATTTAGTTTTATATTAGTTTTTATATTTTTATGTGTATATCAGTGTTTACATGTATCAAAATGCAGTTGTTAGATGCAATGTTAAATAGTCATATAGTCAGTAATATGGTAATGATTATATAGTATAATATACTATTTGTATGACATTTTTAATTGTGGAATTCACATTTTTATTTTTAATGTCTGAATATGATTTCAGTTTAAAAAAAAACACATGAATATGGTTTGACCTAGTTTATGTACATTATTAATATAAATGTGTCAGATTAACAAGTAAGAAATTGTAATTCCAGAAAAAAACATGTAAATAATGTGTATTTCAAATTTTGTCACGCTTTGGGATTCACCCATGTTTGAATGGGATTGCCCTTTCATGACGCAGTGAGAGATTTATTCATAGAAAAGATTAACTGCATGCGTCACAGAGTTCCCTGTGTCAGCTCATCCGTCAAGTTAAAGATGAGGAAACAAGCAGAAGTGAATATGGGCCCTTTGCCAAGTTCACAGGCTAAAATTGAACAAAAGCACAAGCACGCCATCCTAGAATATTTCTAATAGTCTAAATATTCTGTGTAAAGGACCAGTAATATTACAAAATCAAATAAAGTTGAATGAATAGACTTTGTGTGTATAAAAAGACACTTATTAATCAAAATAAATCATTGAAAAGTGTCATTATCCCATAAATCAACTCATTAAACTGCCAGGAAACATCTATGTTCTCATGTATGTATTTTATTATTATTGCAAATGTTATTGATACTGACCAAATATACAATCCATAAGTTTCCTTTATGTTCTTCCAGACAAATCTGCTCTGACAAAGAACAGTTCTGCTGATGTTCTGGTGATCATTCAAGCCACTGGAGAACTGGTTATGAGCAGTTTCATTTTCCAGAAACAATTTCTCTCTAAAGTATACGATGCAGATTCCTTGTTGCGCTGATGTCGAATGGCAAACCCAATTGCTTGGGGTTTTGTGACATTTGACTGGAACTCGTCCATCCACAAACAAGCTGCTGTTAACATGACCTGGACCCAGTGTTGAGATGTGTGCCCAGCCAGTGTCAAACTGCTGGAACAGATTTGACCTGACCGTCATCATTCTCCATCATTTACAGAGACGAGTCATTGTGAGACATTTGGGCATTTTGTTGATCTGCTGCGTGTCCTGCAGAGCCACCATGGTTTGTCTGGTGCTGATGTCGGCTGTGCTCATCATTGGATTTGCTTGTGGAAAACCTGTACTTCCTCGTCAGATTATGAAAGGTGAGCATGAGATAATTGACCTTTGCCTGGTAGACGCTCGAACTCAGCTTCGAACCACCTTTTCTCATTGGCGTTCAACCCATTTTGAGATGCTACAGTGATTTATTCTACAAATGTGTACAAGTGGAGTTCAAGAGAATGAATATTTAGTATGATGAATGTGCAAATCCTGAAAGCTGGATGTTGGTTTTAGCATGTTGATGTCTCTGACAGATGGGTGCTTCCTGGTGGATTCCGAGGTGGAACTGATCAGAGTGGAAGGTGAACCCGTGATTCTCTCATTCCCCATCTTCCAGAGCGTCCTTGAACGACGTAGGATTGCCCCCCCAACTGCCAAGTACCTGATCAGTAGGGGAAACAGTACTGTCATGGCAGAGGGGCGTGTCCACCTGCAGGACAGAGAGGTGTGGCTTCTCCCAGGTCACGCCTCGGACTCAGGGGAATACATCTGCACCTACAGGTAAAGATACTGACGGGACGGAAGCAGATTTTTGCCGGTGGGATGAAAACATTTGTTTCATTATTATGAGAAAATGATCCCAGTGGTTATCTACTGGGACCGTTTTTGTGGATTTACAACCTTTGTGTTCGTCTCTCCCCTCAGAAATGAAACCTTCTGTATCAGAGGAAATATCATGCTGCATGTTTACACATCCAAATCTGTGGACATGGACCAACTGTCCTACCCCATTCCGGCGCTGGTGGGAGAGACCCTGACATTGCGGTGTCCTTCTGTACATGACTTCAGCAGCATGTTGAATCACATAGAGTGGTACCTGGTGAGAGGAACACCTGTGCATCGTTACTCAGCACTTTCACTTCCTGATTTGCACATATTAAATTGTTGTTGTTTTTTGTAAACTTTTGCAAATTTTAAAAGAATAAATAATTCCAGAGCAGAAAGCTGCTGCAGGAACTGCTGTGAAAACACTCAAATTCTTCACTTTGCTGCTGTTTTATTCCTTTAGTGTTAAACTGCAAAACTTGTGGTTCGTTCACGAATGTGAAGTGTGAGTAAACCGCTCCTGTCGAGAATGTTAGAGCCACTGTACCGGTACATCAATCTTTGACTCACAATCCACACAATCCATGCTGTTCCACATATTTTTATATTAATATGAATTTATATACGTGTGTAAATGGAAATCCTGCAGCTCCATTGCTGCCCTGGTGATTTTTGTAGTTGAGGAATGAGAGAGACTGCCAAGAACCCTGACAGAGGCTAAAGCAGTCAAGATATACAACTTCAGATTGCTCATGTTATTATTTTATTTCGTTGTACATGTACTCAAAACCTCACCTACTACTACCAACTAACTTTGATGGCATTGTGCTTCATGACAGGACTCTGGTGCCACAGGACTCCAGCTCAGGAGATTTGGTTCCTTCATCCAGGACAGAGGTAAACTCCTGATCCCAGCCGTGACACAGTCGGATGCAGGTCTCTACACCTGTCAGCTCAGCCTGCTCATCAGAAACCAGAGTTTCACTGTCAGCCGGCACATTCTGCTCCGTGTAGGTGGGTGATGTTCTCACAGTTACGTCTTACATATGATTGTTCCTCAGGGTTGTAATGTTCAATCAGCTGCTTCTGCTCTTCTGATGCCACTTTAAATGTAGTAAAAGATGATGATGATTATATTAGCATTATTACTAATGATGTGGGAACAGTTCTTAAAAAAGAAATAATTGCGTCATCAGCCAACAGGTTCACTCTCATATGCGAAGTATCAGTAATGAGCCCCTAGTGGTCGACTTGGTGCACTGCGTGAATGCTCATATAGATAGGTATTTAAATTACATTTCTCCAGACCCTGTGGAAACTACAAGTCATCCTGAGCTTACCTCGACCTCTGACCCCAGCATTGTCAGCAGCAGCAGCAGCAGCAGCAGCAGCAGCACCACCACCACCACCACAGTCCACAGTGAGTTGAACAATAGTACTGAACTTATTGCTGTTTTAAATTCTGTCTAAATTCTACCAAAGGGCTGTTTGTTTTCATTAAAGGTCAATCACCTGTGATTGTGTCGCCACACAATGCAACCATTTATGAAGCTGCACACGGTGGGTAATGAAATATGTCAACTCCAAATGAAACATGATGATTTATAGAATTGTTCCCCATTCAGGTTCAGGACTGGAACTGTTCTGCACGGTCCTGACTGGATGTCACATGGCACATTCTACTGTGGTCACATGGCTGGTCAACAGCCAATCGGTGGAGGCATCGTACCTCAATGGACGGGCTCTGCAGGGGGGGAGGAGGTAACAGCTGATCGGATTTGATCCTGTGACTCCATCAAGTTCAGTCATGCTGTACAAATAAAGTCTGTGTGTCCTTGTTGCCAGGGAAACCAGGACGTCTGATGGCTGCTGGATTGAGGTGAGGTTGATGGTAGTGGAGATAACAGAGGAAGATACAAAGACAGAGCTGAAGTGTGTCGCTCAGAACCAAGGAGGGAGACAGGAAGTCGTCTCATGGATTCGGTTAGAAAGTGAGTGTGTGTGTGTGCGTACGTGTGTTATGCATTTCAGGATTGTTTTCTTACATCAAAATATCTACCAGAGACACATATTTCCTGTGACTTCCCAGCATTATAAACCAACATCAGTATCAACATTCATATTCAGGTTTACGTCTGGTGTGTTGATCCAAGCAGGAAGGTTTCCTAGACAAAAGCTTTTAATTGTGTTATTATGTTGGATGAAATCCACTGATTAATGTTCCTGGATCGATGTAATGATCATGCTAGTGTTACCTGAACTAATTAATGCAACCGGTGGTCCTTACACATGTGTCAATCTCCTCCCCAGACTCCACCTTCACATGGCTGGTGGTCGCTACGGTGGCCGGGTCCTGTTTCCTGACAGTCGTGTCCATCTTCTTGTACGTGCTCCTCAAACCTAAACAGAAGAAGAAAATGGATTATTTTCTGGCTCGGCAAAGCAGCACCTTCTAGTTGTAGTGCTCACTTTTCAACAAACACTCTTCACTGATCTCTGCGGCAGCTTGTGTCCAGTAGTGGCTGATCTACAAGAAATTACTGATAACTCAGGACTTGGCACACATTTGGAGGTGGAAGCAAGCCAGAGTACCCAGGGAGAACCCACTCAGACACAGGGGGACTATGTAAACACCCCATAGACAGATCCCAGACCAGGGGTCATCCGCTAACGAGCGCTGATCACTGCACCACGGTGAACCAAACCAGCATTATGACTATTAACTTTTTGTTTCTAAATGAAATGTAGATTTCAGATTTTGTGTGTGTGTGTGTGTGTGTGTTTCCTTCATAAAAGCACCATGTGATTTTAGTGAAAAAATGCTGTATAAATAATTGTTAGAGTGTGATGGACTCTGATCGACTCTGCGTGGTATTACAGGGTAATACACCGTTGTTCAGATTATACTATTCAGTAATGTAAAGATGCTGCTGCCTGCAGCCACAAGGGGGTTCCGCGCAACAGCGGTGTGGAATTTGTCAGAAGAATCATGCTCCATGCCGACAGGGTGGGTGAGACACCGTGTGAACGACTGGAGAGGCAGAACAGCTTCCAACCAGTGATTGCTCAACACGCTGGGACACACACACACACAACACACTGAGACGCACACACACACACACACACACATCCCTGGGAAGGAAATTGCAACATATACTGAAGCTTCTACAGACGTGAAGGTTGGAGCTGAACTTACTTCACTTTTGAAAGTATGAAGATGTTTTCTTTCTATCAGACGTTTGTTTACCTGAGGAGCCTTTTGTGTTTGCGGGAGGACTAAAGGACCATTAGACGAGTGAGTTTTATGGGTCTTACTCTGTATAATCCACTTCTGTGACATCACTGCATGCCTGTCTCGCCCACGTCTGTCCTCTTTGAAAGATTAATATTTAACGGCTGATGTTGTAAATGGTGGTAACATTCAGCTGCTGTGATGCCAACTTTGTCCTTTTTCAACCCGAAAACCCCCTTCACACTTGTCAGCACACACACACTCAATGTTTCACATATTACTGTGTACTATCACACTGCACATGCCAGCCACCAGAGGGCGCTTTATCTGTTTTTGCTTGGGTGCTTAGTTTATCAGGGTTATGTTGGTTTATGTCATTTTGTCTATTTAGCCTTTATTTGGGCAGTTAAAATCACAATGGGCCTGAGGGCTCATTTTCAAGTGCAACCTGCTGACATCACTGCACGTTACATAGGACAAAAAACAAGACAGGACACAGACAGGGGGGCACAGACAATGTACTATAATCATGAGTATAGCAGCACCATAGAATGGGTTGATAGTGACCAGAATGAAATGAAAAATAAAACCAGCCTACAAGTGCTTAAGCTAAGGCAAAAGTCATTTACGTGTTTTCTTTAAACTTCCATACTGTAAATATCTGAAAGAAAGAGAGACATGTATAAACATGTCTCTCTCTGTGAAGGTTCTCAGTCATCCAGGTCATGGTATCTTGCTGGGTTAAATCGTAGGCAACAGACCGAAACGTCTTCAAGCAAACCAGAAGTCCAGTTGCCTATGACTTAACCCAGCAAGAGACATGTATAAAGTTAACATGGAGGAGAAAAATACAGATAAATACAACAGAAATGCTACTTCTTGTCATCAGTGTGGAACTGGAACAGCATAGACACGTTCCCTGCCTTTTCCTTACAATTCAAGTCTGCAAACTGCAGTACAGAGATAATTTTTTAAAACAATATTGCTTTACTCTTATGTTTTATAAATTTAAATAAATCCTTTTTCTGTATACGCTGTACTCCGTTGGCTGTTTGTGGAGTTAATTTGACTGAAATCAGTTCATTTCACTGTACATATCAGAACCAACCTGAAACAATAGCAATGAGTCATCAACTGTTCTCACAAGAAGAATTTTCAGTGAGAAATCCCGTGCACCACCGCAAAGAGGTTTGACTGCAGAGGGAGAGAAGTTAAAGGAAAGAGCTTGAGCTTTGTGGTTGAATGGTTTTTCCTTATGAGATGGAACAGAGAGCAGAGCTCTGGTTTCTTTTAAATGTCACTTGTGTCTGCAAGGTAAAGGTCAGTTTTGGGATTTAAGTCAACGGCCCTTTTTATGTTGATTTCATATTGTTGAAGTTGCAGGACTTTGGGTGTTATCATGAGTTGACATGACTTTGACCTGAACAAGCTCCTTTGATCTCATTTATCCTCATTCATCTTCCCCAACTGAGGAGTTTCGATTAAAAGTTCAGACAGAAGAAGTTAATAAGTTGTCTTGATCAGAAATCTCAGATTTTTTTCAGTTGTTGTTACTGTCTCTTAACATCTGATCATACACAACAGATCAGATGTCAACTTGTCCAGAGTAACAAGTAAAAAGAAGATGGGAAATTAAAATGAATGAGAAAGTCACACAGGAAGGAAGGGGTGCACACATTGTACCTTTCTGTGCTGTGACTCTGATTTCTTTTTCTTTCTACACCAGAGCACCTTGACATGTAGAGATAAAGATCTTGTTAGTTCACACAAAGCTCATGAACATAGATGAGTCAACTGAGGAACATTCCTCAGACATGGACGCAGGAAGTGCTCCTGTCCTGGTGGCCAAACTGTGCTATTATGACTATTACAGTGACGTCCCACAGTATCTCACCTTACAAAAATTAACACTTAGACAGAGTGAAGTCATTTTTGTTTTTCAATCAAAGCTGCAGCCAGATATCCCCAGACTGATGTTCATAGGAATAGCTGATAGTCGTGGATTCCTCTGTCTGATCCAGGTGAGCCATGCTTGCTGCCTCGTTTCATCGTCCTCGTTTGGATCATCCTTTCTGTGGTTGCTGCTAATGTCAGGAGCCATCGTGGCCGACTTCCATCCTCTGACCATAAGAAGCTGACTGGGACTCGCAACTGAGGTCAGTGAAGTGTTGGCTGTGGCACCGGACAGTGAACTCCTGTTTTACTGGAAGGTGACTTGAACCCACTTCCATCAGGTGTGAATTTCACTTGAGTTTCGCATGAGCTTCATTATTTATTTCATTATGTGCTTTAGAGTGTTAGATATAAAGGTTTGTTCAGATTGGCTACAAACTATATGTTTAAATAGTATAACTGACAAGAAAGTCTCATTCAAGTACTTCAAGAAATGGATTACAAATATGACAAAAATAGCATCTTATGAACAGATGCTGGTGGGAATTAATAATGACAGGGAGGAAGAGATGGGGCTGTGGGGGCAATTCTTTACTAGTAGCTTGTGAGAATAACTGGACATGAGTGGACAAGATGGTACAAGCAGATGTTTAATTAACATCAAGTTAATAATGACAGAGGGGAAGGGGGGGGCTTTTTTTTTTTTTTTTTAAAA
>JBBMJM010146686.1:0-11051 GCA_037832705.1 Centriscus cristatus
TACTGTATGTGTTATCTTATCCATTCACGGTTAAAGAAGCTTTACAAAGCTTTACATTTGAGAGCTGTTTCCAGTCAGGCTGCTGGCAGTGTCTGCTCTGTCTGAGATCTAATCTTTCAGATGGAAACTTACAGTGGGAATTGATAAAACAGAAAATTTAAGATGTCTTAGGCGCACCTGTCAGATAACCCAAAAAGTGGTTGTTTAGGGTATTCCAAACAACTCAGTCATAGGTTGACACATCGTTACTTATCGCAAGTTAAGTTTGGAGAGAAGCCACATTAAAATCATACTCGTTATTCAGGTCTTCATAAAAAATCCAAAGAAATATTAAGCAAGACGTTGTTCATGAATGATACAGGGAGTTCTGTCTTTTAGCTGGAGCACCGTATCCTCAGGCGTGTGTTGTTCTGAAAGGAAATAGAGCCGTTATTATGTCTGAACTAAGAGAAGGTGAAAATACACACAAGACAAACAAGTGAACGAAGTTGATTAATGTGATGTTAAATTTCCAGCGAGCCCGGTGACATGAAAATAAATGTAAATGCCAACTTTCACCATTTAGTAATGACTTCCATTATATGAATCCAAAGTAGCACAGTAATGACGTGCATGTGGTGAAGCAATTTCACATTCACATCCTATTTTCTCTCTGTGACCGTAGACATACTTGACAGGCCAGTCTAGGTGGATTTTGCAAAATACTGTCCTTTAAATATTCCTCTGCTCCTGTTCCTAATGGAGTATGACACCGTTGACTGCATTTAGTTGTCATTCAGACCTAAAGGAATTAACGTCCCCTTTTTGCTGACCCCGTTTGACAGAAAACTATTATGCACAACACTTTCATCTTCTGTTAAAAAGGTGTTGCTTATGACTGTCCCTGCTGGGAGGAGTTCAAATGCATGACAATCTGTCGATCACCGTTCATGTTTTGCGCGAAGTATAGCTATAGCATGAGGGAGTGATCCAGCAGGACTTCACACAGGTTTCATCATGTGTTACTGGGTCATGACACACTTTCCTCACTTTCAATTGGGCAAAAATAGTTGCCTGCATGCCTTTTTAGTGACAAAGTGGGCCAAAATCTGCATAAAGTGGAAATAACGTGCTCTGTCATGTTCAAAAGTCCCAAGTCTCCAAAGCGTCACCCTTTAAGTTCTTTGTCTGCTATCACAAATAAAAAGGAAAATTCAGAAGCAACAAAGAGAGAGCAGCGAATGCATGACAGGCAGTGACAAAGGTATATACTACTACCACGACCACGATTACCCCAAATTAAAAAAAAAAAAAAAAATGAATGTGAACAATGCAAATATGAGAAAACTGTTAGAAAATCAACTGAGTCATTTGAATTAAAAATTAAAAGCAGGCATATGTGCACCATCTTTGTGACAGCAGGCCATCACGATGTTTCAGTACTCAAACGGTAAAGCAGAAGATTTCTGCGGTGAGAATTCATGTTTTAGCTGTGAGAGAGAACGGTTATACAATAGTATGGTAGTACACAGGTACACACCGTGCATGCATTAGCATTTCAACTTCTACAAATCAAACAGATTCACGCTGAGGCAACGGTTTCTATCAGTTTTAATTGTTAAACCTAATCAATGTGTTTTCTTATTGTCTGGCACTGCAGCCATTTTGCATTCAGAAAAGACAGAAAAGAAAAACGATAAGAAAAAGCACACACATTTAAAATGTTATGTATAGTGTTATGATACAACTCGGATTCACGTGCATGTGATGCTTCTCGTTTAGTTAGTTAGGTTTATTAAACCTCATAAATATGTGTTGGGGGAGGCGGAGATGTAGTTACAAAAGTACTTTATTTACATACGTGTATTATTACATTCAACACAATTAAAGTGCTTGTGAATAAAATAATCTCAAATAGAGAGAGCAATTTACAAGTCGCAAAATTAACCCCCCTTCAAAAAACAAAAAATAAAAAACAAAGCAAAACAAATGAAAAAAAAACAAATTGAAAACAAACAAACCGACTCTTATTATTTTATGTATATTAGTCTCTAAATAAGCTGTGGAACTCAATTTACTCCCTCGTCACCTTCTCGTCCCCTGTCCTTAGTATTTGCTCTGTATCAAAGAGTTTTCACTGTGTTTACAATAATTGGCTATTTGTGTTTGTGGTTGACCGTGTAAACATGAATAAGTAGTTTTTTCCCCCTCAGCGTTAATGTGCAACCGTTTTTGATGGATTAGAAAGCTTGAAAGAGGATGTTTATATCTGGATGCTGTAATTTTGTCCGTACACTGCACAGCTCAATCAATAAAACATTAAACATGTCTCATATATTCATTTTGTAAGATTCACTGGTTGCGACAGCTGTTTGACTCAGGCGTTCTGTGCTCTGCTGTGTCTCTCACCTTCATCACCGGCTTTTCGGGAGTATGGCCACCAGCTGTACCAGAGTTAGGATTCATACAGTAAGTTAAGATGCTTTCATGCAACTTTGATACCCTTTAAATGAGAAGCAGTGCAGTCCTAAATAAAACATCCTTATCCACCTATGGTGCTTCACGCACAGACAGAACTGCCAGTTGGCATAGAGGTCTGAGTAGCAGCTGCCAGCTACCCCCTCTCACTTCGAATGAGAGAAAGTAGGTTAACCATAACGCAGTGGAAGTCAGGTATTATTTCACTGGAAGCCAAGCTTCTTAACCTGCTAATGAGAGTCTATATGTTTTTATAGACATGTTTAAACAGCCCCAACATTTGACACAAAATTCATCTTACTTCTGTAACTGTGGGAGAAGTTATGATGCCCCTCACATGGCATCTCAGTGTTATTATATTCATTCATGTTCCTGCCGTGTAAGTGCGTATATGTGTTGTTGACAGACACAGGACACAGTCACGTTTATCTTCCAATATTGATAAGTGCTGTCAGCCTTTTGGTTACCCCCCGCTGCTGTTTCCTAATGGATTCTGACAAAATACAGTCATCAGTGGGTGTGTTTGAGGTGGCATGCCTCTTCAATATCACATTTAGGTCAGGGACAGTGCCTGTGGACTGGCAGACCACAGTGGCGTTTTCTAATTAAAACACAATAGGATGCTTCAACTACAGCTTGATCACAGTGCTCAGCCCCCTGGGGAAACTTAGCACATGCAAGGGTGCTGGAAGGGGGGCTCGAAGGTTGGACCTGGTTGAAGCTGAGGCGGTTCGGACATCTGATGTCTAGGAACGCCACCCAAGCACCTTGTTGTGCTCTAACCGACTGGACCTAGAAGATGCTGGGAGGATTATACAGCTAATGTACACGAGGAGTTTACCAAATCTTGTGAGTCATCGGCCATGAAAAGCCTCCTCCATTTGCCGGCTATAATTTGCGATCAGATTAGCATATTGAGACGGCGCTCAATGATGAGGTTTAAATAGTTTCATAGCTAAAATATGAACGCTGATAAACCGCAGAGGTGAATTACCATCAGATGAGAGCAGATGGGGGCTGCAATTTCAGCTGATGCTTTCTGTCTCTTTTTGTTCTCCGCTGTGACTGTTTCCTTGCAGGGAACCAAAGTCTGTAGCTAAAGAGTACAAACAGAAACAAGAACACTTGTCCCAAAATGGAGGCATGGATGGGTGGATGGATGGATGGATGGGTGGTGGTGCTGTCTCATGAAAACAGTGCATTTATAGACATGTGATGTGTTCATTAGTAATGCCCCATTAAGGTAAACAACAATAATGTTTGAACAGAGCAATGGCAGCTCTAATAGCTTTGGCAGCAGCAGGAATGCATGTAAACAGTGTGACCTTACACCAGGATAAAAATATCATTTGTTTAAAGAAGTGCATGACAAGGTGCCACGGTGCTTGAATGGATTAGTACAACCCTCTGGGAAATCACCCTTTTTCAGCTCCTGCATGGGTTTGGATCTAATTGCATGCAATACTATTATATCTCTCCTCTCAATCCTGTTCATCACCATCACCGTCTGAGAGCCAAACCAAAATTATGGGTGATTTACTATAGATGTATGCATGTCTTTGAAGGTGTTTCAAGGGCCTTCCATAAAGGGATTCTGCTCATTTCTACCCTGAGCTTTTCATCATGATTGTTGTTGGTTGCTGTTTTAGGGGTGCACGTTCACTAATGTTCCATGTTGTGAGCGCATTGAGCATTGATGGGGCCCACAGCTCTTTATTATTCATTTTTCTCTTTTCATGTGCCACTGAATAATGGAGAAAAAAAAAAGTAAGTTTAAGGTCGCAGGCCACAAAGCTTTGTAAGGGTCAATTTGCAAAGATTCGGTGACTTCTGCATTCATCTGACAACGAGTGTCCATAATTAAAGTCTCTGTGCACGCACCATGCCATGTCTAGGCTATTTAGAAGTTTAAAAGGTTCTCAAAGATCTGAATTTTGAATTAGTGTCAGCATGGGGGCACTGTACAAGAATAAAACATGAAACATCAAACAACTCGGTGGCAGACATCGTTGTCAAACGCTAAGTCATCAATCATTTGGAACATCAGTCACCAGCTCTTTTGGGCAAAGACCTTTCTTGTCGTTTCCAGCAATAACTGCAAGTAAATTTGGATAAGTAAATGTTTGGATCAGCTGGAGCACGGGGATCCAAGCTGTTTGCTTTGGTGTTGAAACGCTGTTTGCAATATTGACCCCGTGGCCCAGACAACCGTGGGGGCCGGCTCGCTGCTTGTCTGACACTCTGCTCAAAGACATTGGCAAAGAGAAATAAACCTTTTTTTTATTTTTATTTTTTTTAAAAGGGATGTGTAAAGGAATATGAATCTGAGCCAAACCTGCTGCATCGTGATAAACTCCACGCAGGGTTCACACTAAAACCACCATCAAATCCTCAACAATATTCATTTGATGAGATGACAGTCACCTCCCAGTGCGTTTAATCTGAAACCTCAGAAGATGACAGAGATGCAGAAAATGTCTATACAGTCCTATGTAACTTCTACTTCCTGTCATTTCCATTCTTATGCAGGTCTGTCGGCAGACGACACCCTGTATGAGAACACTATTGTTCACTAGCTTTTCAGGGTCAGTTATTATTATTATTATTTTTTTTTTTCATCAATAAAAAAAAAAAACTCTGAACCATCATCACCAACACAACTGCCCAGCATTTGATACAATTTGCAAAGCTGTACGTGCAGGTAGAAAACATGGAGAAGAGGCACCAAACGTGAAGTTTCATGCTGGTGCAGATGATGTGAGGGACCATATATTCCTTTGATCCTTCATCAAAGGAATCATTTAATCATTTAAGCCGGAAATGCAACCATTCAACATGTTTGCAGTCATCCAGCAGTCAAATGACCCTTCCCACTGATGGAAAGAGCTAAATCACAACACCCAACTGGACTGGACCCAGAGCAAGATAAACTTTAAAGATACAACCAACTCAACATATTGTCTCACATAAATTCAGCTGCACGTCGGATGGATGGAAATTATAATAGTGGCACAGCGGAGGCAGTGAACCTGTTTCCGAGTTGTTCGATTGGTTGAAATGCTTCCGCAGGGCTCCACTGGATATTCACCAAATGTACAATAGCTGCGAAACTGAAAACATTTTGAGCGGACTTGCACAAATTGAATGTTTATGAGAAGTTTCCTTTGGGGATTCACTTCTTGCACCAGAGGGTGGTGTGATTGCCTGGGCTCTCGTCATCCTCCCCGATCCATTATGAAGACTCCTGTGTCACATGTCATCTTTTGCCTCCGTCATCTTGAGAAAGGAGATTAGAGCTTCATTTGAATCCTCTGAAATGGCACTAAAATGCAGTGTATTCATTTATTTATTTCGGCTTTCAGAACTCAATCTTCCATTTTGCTTGACCTTGATGGGGCGGGGGGCGGGGGGTGGGGGGGTGTTGGTCGAGAGAATTTGCTGCAGCAAAACTCCAGCGGGAAATAAAAAAAAATAAGAACCAATTTTTTATGTGACAATTATTGGAACTGATACCTGAATTGAGTGTCATCTTTTCAAAGGATGCTGGAGAAAGTACACGTGGGCACAGAAATATGTGCTTCCTTTCAGAAAAGTGCTGTCTTTCTCTGGATGAAGGAAATATGAAAGGGAGCGGTGAAGAAGTGTATACGGGTGTTATACTATTGATTTCTGTGCAGTAGCGGACAGCCATTTTAAGAATTTTATCTTAAGGCGTTTTTTTTTTTTTTTTGCATAAAGTCTCACCACTTTGTTCTCTCTTCTACTGGCCTCAGCTCCCATTTTCAAACAACAGCTTCTTTCATGGTCTTTCTGAAAACCTTTTTTCATGATGCAGGTGTCCGCCCCTATGCCTAAATTCTGTGTTCAACTCGCAGTCTGAAGGTACTACTACAATTTGATCGCATTGTCCTTTAACACCAGAACAAAACAGCCATTTCTTTTTGTCAGCCTTAAACAACTGCTACTGTTCTCCCCGGAGGATTAGATAACCAAACACTTGTGGTTGCCATTATGCTCCTCAGACCAAAACCGAAGCTACAACACAGTGTAGAAGCCAGAATGGCGGAAAACTGAAGAGAAAACTGAATTGTAGAACAAACATGTGAACTTTTCAGACTTGGGTATGAAAAGGCATCATCAATACTGGAAGCTGAAAAAAACAATAATAATACAGCTTACAGCTAAAAAAAAAAAAAAAAAAATCGTTCATCAGCTTTTCACAGATAGAAAATGATAGGATTTCACGATACAAGCAGCTGACATATGAAATGTTTCTATAATTAACACACTTAAGCTCCACCCACCTTCCAGGGATATTTCTGTCTTTCGTTTTTGTTTTGTTTAGTGATGAATTATCCAACACTTCATTCTGGATGGATGCATTTCCTACCCCTTGTGGAGAAGGAGGAAAACAAGGAAACAAAGGAGAATAAATCCACAGCAGTTTGACAACTTCTTACTGGATTTCATTTCACTTATTGGCCATGTGTCATGGGGGAATATTAGAGCTCCCCGAAGTCAATTCAAAGGACGACAGCATCCAGCAGAAAGAGTTTTTACATGACTGAAAGGCAGCATCAGTGGCAGAGAGCTTATCAGAATATACTTGATGGCATCAGATTCTCCAGGGAAATATGTTCTTTGTCTCCGGCGTGGCACCGTGGTGGATCACGATTTAAGTTGAGAGTTTCACTGCAGCCGATGTACCCGGCATATATATCAATATTATCTTTATGTGACACTACTCAATGCAGCGTCATGCATTTTCTTTTCTGGTCTTTTTTTTTTTCTCCTGCTCATATGCTGGACATAATGATGCAAAGTGTGAATGTGTAGGCAAAGGAGTGATACTGCTCCATTAGACACTTTTTTTTTAAAAAAGTCCTGCACATGAAGTCTGATGCGTACAGTCGTCTGATCGGACAGCAGTCAGATAGCCAACAGCAGCAGGATCAGGATTACATCTTCACAATGTGACCCTGGACTGGCAGGATAATCTTTGCTGACAAACCTGATATGACATTTTGAGTGTCCCGGGTTATTCTGTGAATGAGAGTTCAATCATCACATCATTAATGCGTTTGGAGTGGGGCCAGTCATTCATGACATTGTGCTTTATAGCTTTGCCAGAAATCTCTGCGCCGAAATGAGAAGGTTGTAGATATTTTCTACAGAGCTATTCTCCGACCAGAGGGGGCCTCTGATTAATGGCTTTCCCCCTGCAAAGCTATTTAACAATCCAAAAGAATAATCTTCTCATGTCTTTGAGATCTTAAATGGAGGAGGTTGACCAGCGCCAACTGTGAGCTGGTCAATTACTGGGCTAATTAGCAATCACAGTTTTTGTCGAGCAGATATTTTATATCAAATATTTGGTCTTGATGCATCCTACGTGTGGTTGGTTTCGCCTTTTCGTTTTATAGAAATCTGTGAACCGACGTCTTCTCCAATAATAGCCAGAGGTAAGAACAAGTGAATTTTCCAAAGCCAAGCATGTCTCAAGCACCCATCGAGCCCCCAAGCCTAGACTGGCAATTTCCATGAGTCTAGACAAAACTTGATTTAAGGAAGTCTTAAATTGGGTTGGATTTTGTCTCAACTATTTGTTTATTACCTCCGCCAAGGAGGATATGTGTTTTCTGGCATTTGTCTTGGAGCCCACCCAGGGACAGACAGTTGTTTTTAATTTTACTATTGAAAGAAAATGAAGAACAAACGGATATGAGGTCAGAATGCATGATTTGTGTAAAAGGGTTAGTAGTGAGTTTGTTAATAACTATTTCTGATCTTCAACATTTTGATGATCAGTGAATTTATTAGAGGAAATCAAATGAATGGAGGACAATCATAGTGGGTGGAAATCCCAATATATGCAATCTCTGGTTCCTATTTTCTTTTATTTATGTCAATTGCAATACAAATTTGTAATTTGTGACACGGCCACAAGCCACCTGTGGGGTGGCCACGTTTAGTAAAAGGCCTCCTGCGTTCAGCGGTTCCCAGTTACAGTGTTACAGTTATTTCTTAAAGATCCCAGTTCTAGCTGCCGAAAACCTCATGGCAAGGTTTAATGCTTCGGATCTGACAGTGGTACTGAATTCACAGGAAACAGTTAGTAGCTTTTCCTCATTAAAGTGGGATCAGACACGAACCATCAGCACAAGTGGCCACACCTTTTGACATGGCAAGATGCATGCTGATCGACAGCGCTTTGCCAAGACAATTGTGGACTTATGCAGTCCAGACTGCCGGTTCGTTGAGGAACAGATGCATGCGGCGGACACCGATCCAAATGTTGACAGGGAAATGGCCCAGCTTGCCTCGAATACAACGATTTGGATCAGAGTGTTTTGCTTATAAAAAGACAAGAGGATCTAAGAAGATGTGAAAAGTGTGTTTTCATCGTGTACGACACCAATCTTGGCCAAAATTAACTAAAAATGTCATAACAAGAACTTAACTGGTGTAATTCCCTTTGAGGAGTCTGGTTAGTGGAAGGTTTTAGTTTTAGTTTTAGTTCATGGTGTAAAAATGTGCCTCTATATCATAACGTCTGCTGCTCCAGACACATTTTGTCAAAACAAAGCACATTAACACAAGCGACACTAAAAGAGGAAGTGGTGCAGAAAAAGAAATGCACCTATTCATGTATTTCCCCAGAGTTAAAATGCCTCCCCAGGTGTATCAGTGCAACCCCTCCCCCCTCGTCACAAACTGCACACACATATTCTTCTTCTGCCGTCGGCTTCTGATGCATTGATCCAAAGTGGGAGCTCCAATCGGGGAAAAAAAGTTTCTTGATGCCACTTTTAAGGTATACGTTTTTGACATTTTGGGGTCTTTCATGCCCCCATGTTTCAGCCCGTCGAGTTACGACTGGAGCTGGAGCCGTCATAGCCGAGGTGTCCATTTAAGGGGGGGTAACAGGAGAACATGCCAACACTAAACTCTCTTTACAACATTGCTGTCTATTGTATCAGTCAGCGTGAAGAATAAATGAATCGATGGCTGAATGAATGAATGACCTCTACGAATCAGTCTGGATATCTAGTCAAGAAAATGTTCATGCTTGTTGATCAAAGGTGCCGTTTCATTGATCGTTCATTTGTTAAGAGTTAATATTTATCACTGACCTTTATTTTTACAAATCTCGTCATCGACCTGACTCCAGGTCAATGGAAACAGACCCCCAAAACACACCTTATTTTCAACCTTTAAGTAAATGTGACTGTGTTGCCTTCAGAGGCTCTTGACTCCTGCTGACTGGGCATTGTGGCCGCACGACACGGGCGTTAACACCAATTAAACCCTTTGCACCAAACTCTCTGTTGTCACAGTCGGTGACATATGCACAATAACATAGAGCCTTTACCTTCAGCTCGCATCTGAGGCACAGCAAATGGCACTAGCCCCTTGCATTTCCTGACATTTTGCAGGAATCGATTGCAATTTAATCAGGGTGAGCATGCTGTTATCTGCCTCTCCCGCTCAAGCTGTTTTGTTGTTACCTGTGCTGAGCACTGGATGCTAGAAAAAAGAGATTCAATGTCGAGCTCATGAAATAAACCCAAGGCGACGGAATCGCAGCATGAAAGTTGATCATTGTAACCGCAGATTTCCTGTAACACATTAGATTCCTTGTCTATTTTGAACATTTATTACTCCTCGTCTCTCCCACTCGGTCTGTCGGTCTCAGTGTGTATGTGTCTGTCTTTCCCCTCTGGTGCTGAGCGCAATAATTATCCCATTATTCTTTGAAGTCTTGGTTAAATTCAAGGCCCCAAAACAAACCCCAAACATATGAATACATGGTCCTTTTAAGTACTTGGGGTCCTGTGAGGTAGCCCACAGCTGGAACGCTCTCACTTTGAAAATCAAGCAGGTCGAAATAACCCCAAAACAGTATTATTTTAAGCACGAAAGGCAACGAGGAGCGCGTCATTTCCAGGAGCCAAAATGATACACAAACACATTTTCCTGAACAAAGTTGTAAAAAAAAAAAAAAAATAATAATAAAGTAAAGATTATCTGTAAAGTCACAGTAATGTGCAGTAACTGAATCGGCGAGTCCCAGCTTCCCAGCTTTGCTCACTGAAGGGTTTTTTTTTTTTTTTTTAATGGAGCACACAAACACCATGGATGCCTCAAGGTAACCGTAAATACAGTCTATGGAGCTCACTACTCAAATGAACAGAGTGAGGCTCGTTACCAAGTGATTTAATTGGGTCATAATATGTTCAAATGAAATTGGGTCTATTTTGAGGAGACCTTGAGATGTTTTTGAGGGGGTGCACTTGAACAGGTGGGCGTAGGAAGCCACACACACACACACAGACATACACACACACACACACAGCACCACCACCACCACCTCCCCCATCCCTCCATGACTAATGCAGCAAAGACCATTGTATTCTACAGAGAGTCCAGGTAAAATTAATATACCGGTGTGTGGTCGTACATCTATGCATACCCAGATGAAATATTGATTATGCATGCCAGGAAGAAACATCAGCTAGTACACGCACGCACACACACACACACACACACACACACACACACACACACACACA
Source organism: Centriscus cristatus (assembly GCA_037832705.1). Lineage (NCBI taxonomy): Eukaryota > Metazoa > Chordata > Actinopteri > Syngnathiformes > Centriscidae > Centriscus > Centriscus cristatus. The sequence goes on from JBBMJM010146686.1 coordinate 11,031, forward strand.
CACACACACACACACACACAC
>JBBMJM010146718.1:0-11043 GCA_037832705.1 Centriscus cristatus
ACACACACACACACACACACACACACACACACACACACACACACACACACACACACACACACACACACACACTTCACAGGCAGGTATCAACTACATGTCAAACAAGTTAACCTAATAAACACAGTGATGTAAATTAAAAGTCTTAACGCGTCTGGAAGCTTCAGTCTTTTCAGCGACCACTGATTTCCAACTGTCAAGTTAACGGAGTAACAAATGTTCACCGTGTCATCAATCATTTTCTGATTGAGCAAATAGTCATGTAATTACGATATGCTATCGTGAATGTATGCGCAACAATACCATCGGTGAAAAGGAGTTAAGCATCGTATGAGCTGTATGCAGAACAGGTGTCACTTTCGTCTAGAAATTCACACAGAACACACAGAATGTTGTAATGTGGAATCTCACTGCACATGATGAAAATGTCCTTCACACTCAGTGTGAGGTTCTTCCTGTGTTGCAGTACAATCTGCTCTTATCCTGTCCCAACAAAACGGTCTCAGAGATGTTACCTCCATCACAGCCAGTGGGACAGTCACTGGAGCTAAAAATGGGAATAATGTGAAAAGCGACGGTTCTCATTTTAATGAATGCATGCCGAAAGACGCCCCATACGTGTCAACAAACATCCCGACAGACGCTGGGCTTGTGTGAGGAACGTGTCCTTTGAACGAAGCGAACAACAATGAATCCGCAGATATTCCAGCGCAGTTCGCCACTTGTAGCTAACGTCCGTTCGCGGGCCTACGGCAGAGGGAGGCGTGATAATCAAGGCAGGGGCTGCCTGGGCGGGCGGGGCTGATGAACACTGCGTTACCTGAGGACATGGTGCAGACTTTTCTTTGCTGCATTGACTCAACTCCAGTGGGATGGGCCTTTCGAACAAACTCCGCACTGTGATGGAGGGCTGAGGAGCAGCGAGCGGTTCTCCACGGTCTGCTACGACCCAAAGCCGGCAGATATTTCGTCCGAAAGAAGCGCCCAGATTGAGCAACTTTAAATGTCTGCGGCTCTCTGTGTGTGTGTGAGTGAGTGTGTGTCTGCGTGAGCGCTGGACACTGCGGTTGTCCCTGGCACAGATGGAAAAGCGCACACAGCTTTTTCCCGCATGTCCCCCAAACGTACTGCATGTCCGTGAACGCCTCACCACAGCAGCCTTCACGTTTAAAAAAGGAACGTTCCAGACTGTTCCTACCTGTGATTATCTTCTCCGCGGCCGTTTCCTTCGCAGTCATCACGTCCCGCAGCTTCGCCTCCTCCCGAGCCTTCTCCCCGATACAGCCACACCAAGCAATCTTCCTGGTTCACCGGAGAACACCGGGGGGGCCGAAGCAAAACTACCTCCGACGAGTCGTGAGTCAACGCGAACACGCAGGTTTCCTCCCCCCGCAACTTCACTTCTGTTCACCGCGTCCGGGCGCAGGCAGCGGAAGCACATGGACACACGGAGGGTCCGGATGTTGGACGTTTCTGCGGGGTGGGGTGGGGTTGGGGGGCTCGAAGGATGTTTGGACCCCAGATTGCTGCAGCTGCTCCGCTCGCCCCTCCCATCACGTCCTCGGCCGTCCTGGCCGGGAACGGTGCCGCTCAGTGCCGCAGGACAGGCGGCGACCGAGCGACGCTTCTCCGTCTCCTCCGACTTATTTCACACCAAAAATGGAGAAGACCTTGAGCTCCATGTTTGGGACCGGTGTGTGTCTGTGAGGGGGGAGACATGTCTCCTGGGGGGGCGAGGCGCCGTTGAACGGTCACCGTCCGTCTGTCCGCAGACTTTAGCCTCCTCGGCTGACGCGGGTTCGAATCCAGCCCGTTGCGGATCCTGTTAAACGTCACCCGTGTCAGAAAAGTTAGTCTGGAATAGTGATTACGGATACTTATTAGTTTAAAACACCCCAGGGCCGTATCCATTTGAGTAATGTGACTAATTTAATTGGATTTGTCTGATTTTCAAATGTCCACATGTGTGTCAGTTAACATGATTAGCATAGCTAATTAGCATTTACATGATTTCATTCACACACCAGAACAGGACAGAAGACTGACCCCGTAAATCATATTATTAAACACACATACTAGGTTTCTGCCAATAGGGTCTAGATGGACCTGAAATTGTAAACTGTAAAATTATAAACTGGTAACACTGAGCATATCCCTACTACGTAAACTGTCACTCTGTTCCTCTACCTGGTCTTAAGGAGTTTGGAGAAGGACAGAACATCCATCGGTTCCTAAAAGTCGGTGGTTGCTGTCATTATGGTAATCCCATTTGTTCTTTTGCCAGAAGCGTGAAAATCTTTGCTGTAAAGACAGTAACTTGGAGGTGAAGTTAAAGTGAACTTACCAGTTTTCAGGAACCGTTGCTAACGCCAATGTATCATCCGCGATACCGTTGATGCAATAGGGTTAATTACCGTATACCACGGTCACTGTGAATGCTCTCTTCTGATTGGCTGGCAGTCGTGTGTTGAAACTGTTAGATGCACACGTCGTCCAGCTCGTGTATGACATTTCTAACATCCATCCGCAATCCAACCTGTGACATTGGAAACATGTCGTCAGTAACAAATGCAGCTTTCAGTGACGGATTTAAACACAATGTGACTTTTCACGAAAAAAACAAACAAAGAAAAATATTTTTCAGATTTCTTTAAGCTTGTTTGGAGGGTACACGCCTTTGGACGAGTGGATAGGTGTGTGTTTTTAAGGTTTTAAGACGTGACGTTGGGGTGAAGAACTGTTAGGGCTGGATCATACACTCATATCTGTTTCTTTCTGTTTCCAATGTATTTTGAAATGATGATGAATGGTATAAGTCGGCTGATCAACTTGTAGGTGTGTGTTAAATGGTTTTAAGGCACTTTCTGTCGTGCCACACCAACTCGTTGATTAACCCACTTAATAATTAACATGCACCGTAATTTCCGGACTATAAGGCGCACCTGATTATAAGCCTCACCCTGTACATTTTTAAAGGAAATAACATTTTGTACATACATAAGCTGCACCTGTTTATAAGCCGCAGGTGCCCACATATTCCACCAGGGGCTAGAGCGCCCCTGGTGGCTGTTAAATGTATAAATTGGCTGCACCTTTGTATAAGCCTCATGGTTCAAAATTTATGAGAAAAGTAACGGCTTATAGTCTGGAAATTACGGTAACTCCCCAACACTGAATGATGACCACTTGTGTCATTGTGGAACAATCTGGCAACACAGCACAGTGCTTCGTTGCCATTAAGATCAAAAGGTGTGATATGTAAAAAAAAAAAGAAAACAAAATAAAAGATGAAGGTGGATGGTGACTGCTGACCTTCTGTGCCTGTGCTCTGTAGGGTGCTGCGCCAGAGTATGGGAGCGACTTCATTATAGAATGTAGGACAGGAACCTGGAAGTGGGACTAGAAACTGGATCAGAGCGGGTGGAGACGACAGAGGAGAAGAAGAGAAAGTCGACAGAGTCCTGGTTTATCCTTCACCCAACACCTGGCAACCAGCAGAGACGACTTGAAAAGGAGGTCTGCGATCGTGGTCGGGTTTGTTCCTTCACGTCCTTGGATCCACCCGGAGGTCACACCCAGTTTGGCAGTTACTGAGTCTGAAGGTTCTTTGAACCTCATCTGTTGGAAAATGGGGGCACCAATGACCAGCATGACCTTTGATTCTACTTGAACTTTCCAGCAACTATTTGATTTACTGTCAACCCCCCACCTCTATAAAACAGACCTCCAGCAACACGGATACAATAAAAAATTCTCTTGAATCAAATGTCCTTTTTTTCAATATGATGAAAAGCGCAATAATGCCATACTTCTTCTGACCCAACGGCTTTCTACCCCAAGAGCAAAACAATCCCAAACTCATTTCGGTCATTCTGTAATCTGGGGGTGGATGTTCTAGTCCATCCTTCACCTGCACCTGAGCACCACACGGAGAAAACAACATTTTAAACTACAGAACAGATCGTTGCATTATATTGTATTGATCCATCCATTCATGGGTGTGGTGACACTTTTATCTATTTCACTTATTTATGTCTATTTTATTGCAAATTTTTCTGATTCTATTCTATTGTCAATCACTTTGATCCACCAATAGACTTGTTGTAAAGGGCTGTATCAATAAAGAATATTTGTATATATATTTATATCTATCAAAAACCATTTGTTGACATAAAGTCACCATTTCTCTCACTGAGGTTTTCATTTAGTGTCAGTGATGTGCATGTTGCAATGTTTATTTTCCCTAAATACTCAAACTCTAACACAACAGTGGCACAGGTGGAACCTGAGGACAAAATGACACGTTCAGTTTGAGAAAAATGCAGCCACAAAGATCAATCATCTGCAATACAAGCGCAGGACCCTCCGACGCGACCTGTGACCCTACAGAGCGCGGACACGGCGTCCTGCACCAGAACATGATTTCACTCCACCGCCAACCTGCGACACCCTCATCAAATCAAACAGGAGGTGAGGCTGACGTTTGTTTTTGTGACCTTCTGTGACCCCTGGACGTGCTTGCGGCAGATGGTACATTTGTATATCAGGTGACCTCTAGTGGTCGTATGAATAATGACACTGTGCAGTCAAAGCAAAGGACCAGTTCGTATCGTCCTCAGTGGTTGCGATTATTGTCTGTAATTCACGAAGAACCCGACAGCTCAACCTCTGACCCTAAACTGAGCTGTTTTGTCATTGTAGGAGCCGTGAGTGTTTGATGTTTAACATGAAAGGAATGGATCTTTTGAACGGATCAAAGGAACAAGTCTTTTGGGAACTATACTGAATCACTGACTGAAAAGATTTGTTTGTTTCGCAGTTCCGTTGAGTGTGACAGTGAACATCTGCGGGCGAATCTGATTCCCTGTGAACGAGTCGACGGACACGAATCACTCACTGAAAACAAAAGTGGCTGTATGTGAACTCTAAGAGAGGAATGAAGTTGATTACGTCACATTATATTAAATGAACGGTTCGGGGAACGAGTCTTTTTTTGATTCAGTAACCATCAGCTGGTTGAGCAGGTCGTACGGTGGTTCGAATCCCACCTCAGAATGTCCACGTGCCGAAGTTGGACAAGACACCGAACTGTGGAACTGCTCCCAGGGTCTGACAGCCCCTGTAGAGAACCCGACGTGGACACAACGCCTGCTGCTTTCTTCAGACACGGAGAAGCTGGGACCCACCAGGCGCCACCACGTGGAGGGTCCCATGAGCTACAGGGACTCGCAGTGATCCAATGATGCATTTACATGGGAAGGTTGGCGGTTCAAATCCCGCTCTCGTTTGCCCTCGTGTCCTTGGGCAAGACACTTCAGCCGGCCCCAGGGCAGCCCACCGCCGTCAGTGGGACCCTGGTGTGAATGAATGACGTGGTCGATATAACGCGTCTTTGGGTGATACAAGTTTGACGCATTACCTCCACCAAGGAGGTTCTGCGTTCACCAGCATGTATCTGTTTGTAAAATAACTCCACGAGTTGTGAACGTGTCTGAGTGAAATGTCAGTAGCTGCCGCCGATGGACCAGGAGCAGATGATGTTCTGGAACCATCTGGATGCAGGAATCTGTTGAAGGATTCTTCCTCATTTTCAGCAGCAGTGGACCGTCTCTGTGGTCCAGTGGTTGGTGTGGCCTGTCTGTTAACACAAAAGTCGGGGGTTGGAGCCCACCCAGTGTTTTACTATTGACATATAAAAAGGGAAACAAGAGGTCAGAGGTCACGATCTGTGTATCAAGGTGTCTAATGCTGTTTTTAAATAACATTTCATTGTGAAAATGTCAGAATCTGCGTAGATTCTGTTAGTCGACATTTCTTCTGTCGACTGCAGGAGACGTCGGCAGCGTCGTCCGGTCCTGTTTGGATTCTGCTCGTCTGAACCATCCCAGCTGGACGTCCACCAAACGGAGCCTCACTACTCCGCTTGTGTCACTAGAGGGAGGTATGAGTGTAGGAACGGGCTGCCGGGGCTCCATCGGGGTTTGGACAAAGACAACTGGACGTGTGCTCGTCACTTCTATAGATCCTCGGGATTCGACACAAATACCATCTGTATATTTACATCGTTGACCTTGTGGCACAATTTCCTTTCCAATGTTTATCTGAGGTGTTTGTAGTGTGACAACGTTCATTGAGCACAACGAAATTCAATAACCATAAATCACAGGGTGAAGTGTCTGAAAAATATGTGTTGGTTTAAACAGAGTAAAGCACATTTGCTGTTTATGTTGTTTATTCCGTTTCAGTTTCATTATAAATCCTACTTCAGTCTTCAATAAACCGGCGGTATAGACGACGGCAGCATAATCCAATTCACAGTTCTCGTTGGCATTTTGTGAAAAGCAGTTTTTTTATTTATCACTTAGATCCGAGTGTGTTTTATCTGAAATATTTGACTGAATCTAGAGCGATGACGGTGTTACTCACCAGACGCCAGGCTGATGTGTGAACAATGGCACAGAGCACGTCGGGGACGGGTTCACCCGCAGGTCGCGCACTTCTTAGGCTCCAACAAAGGTCAGGACACGACTCAGGATGCCGCTGGAGCACCTGCACATCTGTGACCTGAGCTGGTGCTGCAGCCTCCTGGGAACGACGGCGGCGGCGGCGGCGGCGGCTCGTCTCTGTGCACGGGAGCTGATCATGTCTCCTAATCTTTTACGTTTGATACAAATCTGCACACACACGCGTCGTTCCCGAGGCTTCACGTTTTCATCACGTCGCCCCGGCTGGATTTAGACTTTTGAGGACACGAATGATGACTGAAAACAAACAGGACAAATGAGGAGAAAAAAAAAAACAAAAAAAAAAAAACGGCCTTCGTTGGTCATTGGACAGAGATGAAAAAGAACAGTTCACACTGATTTCTGCTACTTTGGTGATTCCTTGGAGATAAATAGGTCGGCGTTTTCCCTCTAAAAACTCTGTCGTTTATCGGCGGAGCCCGAACAGAACCAGCACGCCGGTATGAAACCAGACGCCCACCAGCGCTCCCATTGAAAGCACACCTGGTCAAGTTTGAAAACATGACTGGGGACTTTATTAGATGCAATTAGGGATGGCGGCCATGCAGAAAGCTTCATGTGCGAGGCACCCCCCCCCAACACAGACACACACACACACCCCCACCCCACCCCCCCTTTCAGGACTGGAGGAGAAAAAGATGTGCTAATTAGGCCAGAGGCTACTTTTATTCCTGTGACCTGTGGAGACCCCACACAAGCTGTTGAACGTCACGTAACGTGCTTCCACAATTCAGACGTTTGAATGAGCCGGGCGTGTTGACACAAACACACACCATCACGCTCTGACGCTGAATGGCCGAGTGAAAGCACAAACAGCAACAGGTGATCCCTGGAACAATAGTTCATACACGCGGAGCTTCGTGATCGGAGACTCAAATGTTCCCACCAGAGATGATCCACTGAGAAAACCCAGTAAGACAACGAGTCTTATTGAGAACACGTGTCCTGTTTCGAATTAGAATGTCTCATTTTTACTCATAAAATGTCTTCATTCTTGAAAACAAACACATCTCCTTGGTGTTAGACAATTTTCACCTGTTTCAGGCAAATTTCCACTGAAAAAAAAAAACCAAATTCGCCAGTGAACAAGAGTTTTTTTTTTAAATTTCAAGCAAATAAATCAGTTAAGTGAAACTCGCTTAAAAAGACTAAAAAAAAAAAAAAATTACTTTTCCAGCTGATTTGATCTCATTTTACGTGTTTTATTATTATAATCAAATATTCTTAGAGTTGTTGTCTTTGATGAATTTCAGTGAACTGAGAGAGGCTGAGACTCTTTTCATCTTAGAAACAAACTCTTTCTGCCGACACATCAAAAAACCTTCTGTTCACCCATCGAACTTATAGGGTATATATATATATATATATAAACCAAAACAAAAAAAGATGAAATTTGTGGAGGATTCTTGGAGGGCCTTTACAACCCTTTCAAGGACCCCAGTCGACCCCCTCCCTCCCCCCAACAATGGAAGAGGCACTTTAAGAAGACAATCAAAGTCTTTTCCTGGGACAAATTAGTTTCATACAGCCCCATTTCATACGTCATTTATGTCACTTAGACCAAACCGGACAGCACGCAGGAATCATTTTTATTGGCAGCTGCTGCAGAGTTGTTTTTAAAGCCCGCCGGCCCCCCGCTGTCACCACCGACCATCCTCTGAGGAGAAGACAGAATGGAATGATGGCCCTATTATAGCTCATATGTTCGAGACGGGTCCAGGAGGAGGCTGGGGCTCGGCTTTATTGGCTGAAAGCTGCTCCTTTTTGTTTTTTTTTTGAGAATTTAGCATCTTCCAAATGTGTCTTTTCCAGCAGCAGGGCTGAAAAGGTTTTCACTGCCTCCCCCAGCTCTGGTCGGTGAGGCCTGTATCAGCCAGGCTTCTCTGGGATTCACTGCTCCTTCTCATCCTGTTTTCTCAGCCTTAGTACTATTGATGTTGTTTCTGTGTTTGCATTGCACAGTGAAAGGAGGAAAAAAAAGGAGTTTTAGCCAACAAAGGGACGTAACCTGAGCTGAGCAAGAAATATTACATCTGCATTTACAGTCTGATTTGATTGTCTTGTATTGTGTGTTTTACCACATGTACAATACAGTTCGTATTATTCCGAAAAGCTGACAGACGACGTGTTTTTAACGTATTTAATATCTCCGTTTAGTTGTTTTGCAGGAGCATTGTTCTTCAGAATGCAGCAGAGGATGGAGCTCGTCCACCTGACTGACCCCGACAGGAACGCACTCATTCCGCTACAGCTTTTTTTTTTTTTTTTTTAAATTACTTTCACATCATCACTGATGAGAGGAAAGATGATGATGAACATTATTGTTGTTATTATTATCGCTATTATTATCCACTGTAGGTTTAAAAGCAGTTCTCCCTTTTCCTTTTATTTTTTTTAAACAACATGTAAGATTTTTTTCGCCGAAAAATCTGGCAGGAAACATTTATACAACTCGTAAGTGACGTCTCTTATTCGTTAAAATCCTAATGCTGAATTAGTATTTCTTAATTTTTCGAAGGTGGCAGCACGACGCTTCCGTACTCTTTGAATAAATGTCACACAAAGAAAATAATGGACCAGATAAAAACTAGTCCTTTTTAAATAAAAAACAAACAAACAAAAAAAACGTATTTTTATTACAATTATCATTTCTGCATCGACATATATGTGGATCCGATTTTAACTCCAGAACTGAAGGAGATGTGGTGACACAGGATTATCTGACAGCTTCTTCTCGGCTGGCGCAGACTATTTCCTGAACGCACATTGGCAGAGATCTGTTCAGTTTAGAGATTCTCAAACAACAAGTTTCAGTTTCCTTTTTCAAAGAATGGTCACAATTGAAGCAGGCTAGATGCTTTATATCCGGACACTGTTAGTTACAACCACCTTTGCAACGCTTCCATTTGTGTGTGTGTATATATTATATATATATATATATAGTGTAATGTAATATTGTCTTTCATTATTTATCTATTTGTATTGTTTGATTCATTTCAGTTCAAGTGGTTTTAGTAAATGTTATTTTCATGGAAACTTCCAAAACATGCGCCTTTATTATTGTTAATAATAATAATAATAATAATAATAATAATAATAATAATAATAATAATAATAATAATAATAATAATAATAATAATAATTCAGCGTTTCCATGAAATTGTTCAACAGCTCCGCAAAAAGTAGCTCAGACGCTCTCGACCAGAGAAAACGCAGAACGGCGCATTCATTGATTCATTGCAGTTATTTGTTTTTCTGTTCAATACATTTCACTTTGTGTTTTATTGCTCGTGTGCGCACGGAGGACAGGCGCCCTCTGGCGGTCATCTCCGTCACGACAGATTAAGAGCGAAACAACGGGTTTAACCTTCAACCCCCGTGTATATGACGGTAGCCATGGCAACGGGAAGCACTTCTGGCAGTAATAACAAACATTTGTAGCGAGAAGTGGAGCACATCAGACCCCCCAACAAAATAATAACATAAAACCTTGTGAGATTTCGGTTTTCAATTGAATTTCATTTCAGCAGTTGGTGAAAAATAATATTCATGTTCGATGACACGTGTCTACATGTTTCAATGTTTAATGTTCAACGTGTGTAAATATGAACCTGGTGATTTGTTTTAATCATTCAACTGATCAAAGAAATTACACAATGTGTGAATCTGCAAATGGGGTGGAGATAAGGAATAGAAATGATAGAAACGAGGACTAATGCACGTTTACGCCGCTCTCTGTGGGTTTGTGACTTCAGCAAAGGGTTCTGAAAGTCAAGAGGTCACCGAGGGCGACAGCCCGGGCCAGGGTGAACGAGGTCACCGGCCGGTCAAGGGTTCAGCTGCAGCCGCCCAGCGTCAGACGTGATGGAAGGATGAGGAGATTACGAGAAGAATTATTATCATCGACATCAGCAGTGGAAGTAGCAGTCGCTTGTCTGTGGGACATTAATTTTGTTAGTGAGTCACATCTGAGCATTAGTGAGTGTGTGTGTGTGTGTGTGTGTGTGTGTGTGTGTGTGTGTGTGTGTGTGCGTGTGTGTGTGTGTGTGTGTGTGGTCCGGTGCACTAGAGGAAACTTGGAGGAGGAATGTGTTTGAACTGTAGACAAGTGTGTTTTAAAAACAAATAGAACAAGTAGAAGTCAGGAATCTGTGCCTGCGAGTGACATAAAACAAATGACTTGTACAGCTGATATTTTACAAATTCAATTACAGAATATATTGTGATGTCAGAGCTTCGTTCACAAACATGAACATTTAGAACAGGTTAGCCTTCTCTTACAGTTATATACTATATTAAAAATAGAAATCTAGACACATATGAGTAATATATTTTATTATTATATTTTATTTTATGTGATTGCTTGTATTTCTGACAAGTGATGGGACAGGTGACAGGTCACGCGGAGACGACCGTTTCCATGGTAACGGTAAACGCAGCCGCCAAACGGATCATGTCGAACTTAATCCACCGAATGTCTGAGGAGGACCGGGACTTCCACAAAAGGAAGAACGCGGCCGCC
>JBBMJM010146739.1:0-11043 GCA_037832705.1 Centriscus cristatus
TGTGTGTGTGTGTGTGTGTGTGTGTGTGTGTGTGTGTGTGTGTGTGTGTGTGTGTGTGTGTGTGTGTGTATAGTTGGTAACTGAATGAACATAATATTAACATATACACATTACATACATATACTAATAATACACAAAACAAATTAGTTACATTACTGGAAACAAATGTGTCACCAATTACAATTATGTAAATGTTCCTGATTACAATTTTCTGTTTTAACAATTTCTGCAAAAACCTTGTCTATATGTTTTAATAATAATATTTTCTGGGAAGGGGGTTGTGCTGATTTAGCGTGTGAATGAATGATATTGGTGTTAAAGCAGTTTGACAGTAGTTAGTGTTGATGCTGCTGGAAGTTCAAACACTGACACATGAAACATTTGAAACAGTTCATTCATTCAACATTTAGGACACTAATCAGATGTCATGAGTTACATTACTTTCACGATGCCATTTCAATAGTCCTGTTACACTTCACACAGGGGTAGTTGTGATTGCAAGCAGCTCCATTTCCATCACTGGACAAATAAAACCAATCGTCACTGTTCTGAACAGGTACAAATGTCACCTACACAATCCACCATGAAGGAAATTTGGTTGGCAACTCATCAGCAGTCAGAGGGCTCGTGCCTCACAACATTACACTGAGTGTCGATGCACTGGAGCAGCTCAGACGCAGCTGCAACAACCTGACATTAGCTGCCTCCAACACGGTCACGGCCCGCCCAGTGTCGACAGAGCTGCAGCTGTGTCTGCTGGAGCCTGTGGACGGACTGCAGGCCTCCGTCGCAGCAGACGACCAGGAGTGTCCAGACTCCCGTGAACTCGTTATTGGGGTTTCACTGGAGCGAGGAGCGCCGGTGCAGCTTCTCTTCTCTCTGACTGGAGCCCATGACACCCTGTCAGACACCAGAGAAATGGTCAACGGCAGCCAGCAGCTGTTCACCTTTAGCAGCCCGATCGAAGGTACTCAAAGCTTGAACCACTCAAGTTATTCTAACTGCAACTGTGATGAAAAAATATCATATATATACTGTATATATTTTTTAAAACTGAAAGGACCTTTGAAAGTGAACGTACGAGCCACGAACGCCTTCTCAGCATCTGACGTAGACGTGGACTTGGAGAAAATCCTCCAGAACTGCCAGAGTTACCATGGAAACATGGTATGTACTGATGACGCCTGTTCTGATCAGTGTTCCGTGCAACGATCGAACATTTGTTCTCATCGGCAGACAGGTGACCAGAGTGCTGACGACTCCAATGACGTAAACATCAGTGTGACTCCACATGTGATTGATGGCACTCAGAGCGTCTCTCTGGGCGTAGATGGAAATCGAACGCTGCTCAGCAGAGGATTCACATTCACATGGAGATGTGGTAAGCGGGACTAGACAACTCATATATCCTGTACGTTGGACAGGACGTATTGACCTCACTTCACTTGTACCCTTTGTTATATGTTTTAGTTTTGTCATCATATCGCGTGTGTCATCGATCATATCTTGTGTTGTGTTACGTTATATCTTTCCTCATGTTATCGTATGTTATGTTATCTTAATATGTAACTTCATGTTCTGCTTGTTGTGTGTCTGAGCATCACTTTAATATCCTGTTTCTGTTTCCGTCCACAAAGTCGGAAAATGCAAGTGCAGAAACACCACCGAGGAAGAAACACATGTCATACCAAGACAGTGCCTGCCAACTCCCTTCATGTTTGACAAATATATCGTAACCATGAGCAGAACTGTCTGGTTTCGGAGACGGGTTGAGCTCAAGCCTGTGTCCAAGTGCATCACTGTGAAACCGACGGAATTTACTGATGTCAGCATCAGGTAACATGAGTTCACTGACAATAAAATAAGGAAATACACATACTGTTTTAATCTATCTATGTACACCGCAAACAAATGATTTTATTCACTTTTACTAATTTCATTTATCCAGTTTTAATTGTTTCTAAGGTGACCTGTTTTCTGTTAAAGGTGCCTTAAATTTTGTGTCATTATTATTATTAGTAGTAGTAGTAAACAACCAATTTCACCAGCTGATCCTTGGAAACCACTCACATGCACAGAATACTGTACAGTATTCAGCAACAGAAAAGGCAGAAAACAACACATACAAATGCAAACAATAAAATAACAAGATAATAAAAAGATAAAAAAAATACCTGCCTCTCAAAAGACCCAAGGATGCCTTTCAAAATGTTTAAAGCAGATACATGAAATGGCACAAAATCCCCTGCAGTTGCAGTGGAAACATACAAACATGGAAGACAGTTGCCCAGTTTAAAGAGTTTTAACATGACGTTTGGCACAAGGTCTGAACTTATGTTCTTGTTTTCACTTTCACGCAGCTGTGACAGTTGCTCTTCAGTAACAGCGGACGAAGATGTGAGACTGAAGCTGAGCTGTGGGACAGCGCAGTGTCCGCATGTAGTTTGGTTTATTGAGAAACCCCAAGATTTGACAGTAAGTCTGAACAGACGTCCCACTTTGAACAGTGATGTGATACGTCGGCCAACTGAAATTAGACTCCTGCATCTCTTTCCCCAGAGTGACTCTGACGACTGTAACCCCTCAGCAGGAAAACAACATCTTATAGACAAGCAGGATGGCGACATAGAGTTTGTCGTGAAGAGCCGCCGTCTAAAAGTTTCTAGAGACAAAATGCAAAACATCACCGTGATTGCTTATGGTGGGTTGTGATGTTGTAGATATGAACACTGTGATATCAGCTGAAATACAGTATGTACATTTACATCTCAGAACTGTGGTGAATAGAAGATGAATAGCAGTCTAGTCTAGTCTAGTCTATTCTATGATCAACAGCTAGAACCTGAGAGTCTGATTACACAAGCACATTAAAGATGAGATTGAAAATGAAACACAAGATATGTGAATGTTTTATTGATCAACTTGATCTGACATCTAACAGGGACGGAGGAGCTGGGTTTTGCCTCCTTCACTCTACCAATCCCGGGTTCCGATCCAACGGAACCGTCTGCAGGCGTAACTACGGAAACACCAGCAGCTGCCGCCCCCTCATGTAGCATCTCGCCTCCATCAGGAACCGTGCTCGATGCCTTTGACATCACCTGCCAGCCAACATCTTTCTGCTCCAGCGGCTGTGTCTACTGCCTGAAAACGGACACAGGTTCACGTTCACTCTTTTAACACACGTTTGTATAGAGATGCAAGGATTAAAGGTCAGATGGTGTTGCACTGCGCCAACTGTAAAGACCATCAAGGATTTGTAATTTGTGATGTTGCCTGAAGATCCTTTGAAGGTGATCAACATTCTCATCTTGTCTCTCAGGTTCACACCTGCGCTGCAGCAATGCAGATGTAGTGAAATCGGTGTTCCTGCCTCTGGGAGATAAAAACAACGACTTCCGTTTGTCCGTTGTTGTGACTGTTAAAAACAGACTCCAAGAAACTTCCACAACGGTCTACACGCAGGTGTGTGTACGTGTGTGTGATGCTACTAGTGAAAGTTGAAAGGAATCGTTACGACCGGATTGATCAGGAACTGATGGCGAGGACTACCGTTAATGGAATTCCTGTTTCTGCTAGGAAACCAGAAAATGTCGCAAAAAATGACACATTTCCCCGGCATAGGAACAGTTGATTTTTGGACCACTTCTCACTCTACCCCCATCTACGCATTCTGGAAATCCTCAAGTTGGTTTCTCAACCTTTGGTCCCTGGACCCCGACAGGGCCACTCTACAAAGTTTGAGGGACCACCATCTACAACTACTTCCTTTCACTCTACCCCCCATAAACTATATATCTACGCGTTCCGTGAATCACCACAATCCCAACAGTTGGGGGTTTCGTCCAGGCTCAGACTCACATTAAAGTAACTCAACAAGCAATTTGCTAGTTGATTTAATTTTTGTTGTTTTTCCTCAGGTGCGACAAAGCAGCTCTGACACCTCGGTGGAGGATCTTCAGTCTGCGCTGGATGATAGTGTGAATCAGCTGGAGCAGGAGGGTCAACTCTCCACTGAGGCTCTGGGACAAATATTCACCTCAGTTTCTGAAGTGCTGAACGCGGAGACGGACGAGGGGCAGAAGGATGCCAGGTCAAAGGTTATAAAAAACAGAAATGAGCTGAGGTTGAAGAATGTCACTGGATTATTTCACTCCGGTCTGAGTCCATGTTCATTCCTCCATCCTTCTCTTTCAGCTGAGAGAGCAGATGCTGACCAGAATGAACACGTTTCTCCTCGACTCTCCAACCAACACGAGTCAGGACGTGCAGACGACGGCCAGAGCCGTGGCCGTACTCACACAACGCTCAGATGAGCTCAGTCCCACCGCTCAGGTTCAGGCTCAAATTCAGGAGAAACAAAATTATTAATTTGTGTTTGTTTTTAGACAATACAAGAATAAGAGTAGAATTAGATCTTCAGAGAGAATTTCAACCGTTTTGATGCTGGACTCTTACAAAAACACCAAAAATGCAGATTGATGAAATGGCTGAAATGTTTCTACTAGAAGTAGTTGAAACAGTTGAAAAGGAAAGGAAGGGATTCTAAGTACTTTGCATGATGATGTGTTTATGTTCATATAACGTGCAGCCACTGCAGGAAGGAATATGTATCCAGATCATGTGATAGGAAGATCAGATGAGAAGAAGAAGACGAAGAAGGCATCAACATGATAATAATAGTAATATAACTAGAACTAGTAACTTATGAAGCTCTTTTCAAACAAATACATAATTTACATAATATCATGATAATCTGTAGCAGAAGTTAAATTGGTTGAGCTCATTCCGTAAAAACATTCATTTATTCATGAGCATGGAAATGAGGAGTCAAAAAATGTATACAATAGAATACTGTAAAAACAATAAAGATATTTTTAATTTAAAGGACGATAAAAGTCCAAAACAGATCTGTGGCATCACTTATGTATCTAAAATGAAAATGTCTCCTTGTCTTCTGTTGTCGTCTGCAGGAAGAAGCCAGCGCTCTGCTGCTGGACCTCAGCTCCTCCCTCAACACCATCACTGTCCAGCAGGATGCTGAGGATGATGTAGAAGTTGTGTTTGTTGCCACGCCGATTGTCGAGGCAGCCAGTAATATTCTGATTGTTTCCTCAGATGTAAGAACACAACTGCCTCTGTTTCCCCTCTGTGCTCTGTGCTGCTCAAACATCTGCTTTGACCTTTGGCAGGAAAAAGTCTCAGATTCTCTTCTCAACGGGATGAACAACATTCAGAGCGCTCTGCTTCATCAGAAGAAGGTGAACGAAGGTCCCATCATCATTGATTCAGAGCAGATCAGCGTGTATGTCAACAGGTGAGTGTGACCATCAATGTGGAGTGCACATGTAAACACACAGACATGTAGGGCGGTATCGGATGTGGATGTGGATGGTTTGGACTATAAATGGGAAACAAACGCTGTATCCAAATGAATGAGGTTGAATCAAACCAGAGAAATGTCAATTAAAAAAAAGAAAAAGAGAAATGAGCATCTACTTGATAACAGCCATTTGCACACGGTCTTTAAGAAGAACAAATGAGAAAACACAAACTCACATCTTTGTTTGGTAGAAACAAATAGTCGGACAGGGTTTGTGAATTTGGGATTAAACAGTGACAGATACAAAGGAAGTCCTGGAATTACATGACAACTTTTAATTCTGCCCTCAGGGTTTCTCCTGAAACAATGCAAGTGCAGGACATCAACGTGAACAGGAACAGCTCGTCCACATTTTCTTTTCCGCCACTGCTGACTGACGTCCTCCCTCCGAATGAGCCCGTAGATGTCAGAGTGAGTGTGCACACAGATATTTTGAATAAGACAGCGGTTTGAAAGTTCAGACTCTGCTGCATATAGTCTGTGTTAAGCTCCAGTTTTGTTAAACATGATTAGCTCAGAAAACAGAGAACATTAGAACACAGGAAAGAATGTTGGTGAAAATGACCTCTGTAGATGTACGTTGATATTCCATTAAAATCAGATGTTACCAGGTAGAATAGTCATTTACCACATGTCTAGACAAGTCTGATTAATTTCATGTTTAATTTAATGAAAAAAAGGCTTTTCTGTCAAAAAGGAGGACATTTCTAAGTGACCCCAAACTTCTGAACGGCAGTGTGTAATTTCAGAATATTGGACTATATAACTTAATAGATTAGAGTTTTATTATTATGTATTATTTATTTGGTGTTTTGATTATTTTATGTTTTCTGTTTTATTTTTCTCTTTTTCTTATTTAGCTTGATTTGTTTTGTGTTGTGTGTTTTGTTTTGTTCTGTTTTTGAGTGCACCACTGCACAGAACTGACAGAGCATATGATGTTACATCTGCTGAACATGTCACAGATGATGAGTTTTGAGAGGAATCCCTATTCCTGGAAGGAGGACAACATCACAGGGACTGTGGGATCGGTTACTCTGACCACGGTCAACGGTTCCATCATACCTGTTCACAACCTGCCTGACGACATCGAGGTATTATCAAATTTACAGATGTTACATTTAGAAATGATGAAATCTGCAGGTTCTGGGGACTGATGTGTGTGTGAATCACCTCAGATTCTCCTCCCCAGGCCGGACGTCGAGCAGGAGAACAGCACCATTGTGGATCTGGCCAATTTCAGCACAATAATAATCAACGTTCCCTCGCCTGATGTTACACTGGTGATAAAGCTGGAACCTTCTGAAGACATTTGTCTCAGGTTGTTCCTCGGATACAAAGAATATCCGAGTGATGAGAATTACGTGGCCAACACTCAGGTTCCTCATGAGAATTCAAAAGAAGGTATTAAAGTCAATGTACATGTTAAATAGTTGTTCATATCATGAAATAATTCTAAATTAATTTTGAACATGATGATAATGATTATTGTTGTTATAGTAGTGTTAAAAAACGGATTGTTTCATGTGTCACATGTAGGTCAAAGTGACTGAGAAGAAAATAGATGTTGACAAATTTGAAGAAAAACAAATACTAAAACAAAAATAAAATGTACACAACTATAAATGGATTTTTTTTAAAAACTTGAATCTGTGTGTTTGTCCTGTGTGTTCTGACCCAGAGGAACAATACACGTGGGTTCTTGGTCCCAACGACAGAAAAGGAGCCACCGGGGTTCACTTCTTGGTTATGAAGCCTGTCGTTGAGCCTGGGGTCAGATCCATCAACGCCACTGTGAGTGTTGTGACCATCGCTGCCCAGTGCAAATACTGGAACGAGCACAACTCTTCTTGGAGTGAGAACGGCTGCAGGGTGAGTGAGAGCAAACTCAACAAGTTACGTCAGCACACGGATAAAATGAAATGTTCCCCTCCAGGTTGGTCCGCTCACCACCCCGCAGGTCACTCAGTGCCTCTGCAACCACTTGACCTTCTTTGGGAGCTCTTTCTTTGTCATGCCAAACCTGGTGGACGTGTCACGCACAGCAGAGCTTTTTGCCACTTTCGCCAACAATCCCGTGGTGGTTTGTTTTGTGGGGGCCATCTTTGTGGTTTTCCTCCTCGTGGTGGTGTGGGCACGCAGAAAAGACATCCTGGACTCAACTAAGGTGAATCTGAAACCTTGTAAGCAGGATTTCTTATGCTGCTGCTGTGTGTTTTTATCTCTGACATGTACGACCAGTAATCTAAAGGTTATTTTTGTTGAATAAATTCTCGTCACATTGTAGGTGAAGATAACTGTGCTGGACGACAACGACCCGTTGGCGGAGTATTTCTACATGTTGACCGTCAGCACAGGACACCGACATGGTGCATCCACGTCCTCTCAGGTCAGCTCAGGGGCTTTCTGGCAGCTTCTCTCTGGCCGGGATACGTTCATGACCGGCGTAGTGTTTCAGGTGACAGTGACTCTGCTGGGCACAGAGGGTGAAAGTGAGCCGCACCACCTGACTGACCCGGAGAAGAATGTGTTTGAAAGAGGCGAGGAAGACATGTTCCTCCTCACCACGCACTTTTCCCTGGGAGAGCTGCAGAGCATCAGGCTGTGGCACGACAACTCGGGCACACACCCTGCATGGTAGTTGGTGGTGGCTTTGAAATGTATAAATGTTTCATATGGTGCTACACCAGTAAATCATCGACCCCAGAATATTACCATCTGTTACTGCTGCATCTGCTACTATACTAGTGTTTTTTAAATCTTACAGTTGCTTGTATGAAAAGTCCGATCTCAGTAAAGTTTCATCGACTTAACAATATGCAGGTATGTCAGCAAAGTAACAGTCCAAGATGTGGACAGTGGTCAGAAGTGGCACTTCCTCTGTAACTCCTGGCTCGCCATAGACGTAGGAGAGTGCGCGCTGGACAAGGTGTTTCCTGTCGCCACGGATGAGGACCTGAAGAGATTCAGGTGAGCGCAGCTAAGTGTCTGTTGATGATACGTCGGTCGTAGCCTTTGACTAATCTTCACGCATCTTTCCAGTAATCTGTTCTTCATGAAGACAGCCAAAGATTTCCGTGACGGCCACATCTGGTTCTCTGTCATCAGCCGCCCCCCCTGCAGCACCTTCACCCGGGTGCAGCGGGTGTCCTGCTGTTTCTCCCTGCTGCTGTGCACCATGCTCACGAGCATTATGTTTTGGGGAGTCCCCACTGACCCCTCTGAGCAGACCATGGATCTGGGTACGATCTAATTCTTCACTCGTTCATGGATGTACACTACAATTCAAGGCATAGGAGATGCTTCCTTGAATTCAAAAAAGAAAATAAAGTCTCATGAGAGCTGAAGAACAAATAAATCACACACTTTGAAATCACATCAGTGTGCTTTGCCGGTCTCATAGAGTTCATCTGGCAACAGGTCTTGACCACACTGCATGGCGTATCATGTTGCATCGCATTGCATCGCATCGTGTCGTATTGTATCGTATCACATTGCATCATGTTGTATCATATTTTATACACGTGTATAAGATATCATGTGATGATACACGTCACATGATATCTTACCTAATTTTGCCAAACCGTGGTGTGGTACCACACCTAATCACATTGCTCCGTACTGTCCCGTACTCCATGGTATCTCTAGTTCTGCATTGTATTGTATCATCCTGTATCATCCACATCATGTCATTGATATCATACAGTACCACGCCGTATCATATTTTATCGGATCCGATCGTATCACACTGCATTGTATCATAGCATCACAGTGTACCTCAGATGAATCCAGTTAACTGAAACTGAATATCGCAGGTCATCAATTTGCCATGAACCAGAAATAACTGATCTCCAAAGAAGAACATCATGAGCAGACTTTGATATGCCATCATTGTGGTTTGCAGGTCACATCGAGTTTACTTGGCAGCAGGTTATGATTGGAGTTCAAAGTTCAATCATCATGTTTCCAATCAATCTTCTCATCGTGAGCATCTTCAGAAACACGCGTCCCCGTGAAAAAGCTGGTAAAATGGACAAGTCCAAGCAGGGGAAGACTGGTCGTGTGTCTCCTTCACAGACCTCTACTCCTCAGAAGGAGCAGAAGGACATCACACCAGACACAGTGATGAAGGTGAGCAAACCTTATGTGAACGTAACAACTCGTCTGTTCTGTATGACTCAAGCACTGACACATTCCCATAGGACATCAGAAGAATCGCCCAGTCGCTCTCAAAGACCATGAAGAGTCCTCTGCCTCAGCTGAGAGCTGGTCAGCAGGTGGACATCAATACCCTGCTGTCACTGGTGGAGAGCATCATCAGACAGCAGAACAGAGCAGCCAGCGACTTCTACACTGACGCCTCCAAAAGCGAACCATCGCTGGTCCTAAGTTTAGGTGCAGTCAATCTCCAAGGTAACTACAGTACATCTACAGTACCGACAGTATCGTATTGTATCATACGGTATGATACCACATGCTCATTGTAGAGTATCACATCATATCAGATTGTATGACATAGTACTGTATAATATTGTATCATATTGTTTTGTACTGAATCATACTGCATTGTTAGTGCACCAAATTGATACAGATTATGTGATACTGTGTTGAATTGTATTGAACCAAATTGTAACAAATCCAACTGAACTTGCACCAAATGGCATCATATCATACTGTACGGTCATATTTAATTGTAGCACATCATATCGAACTGTACCACATTGCATCGCATCACATTACATTTTAAAAGACTTCAGTGAACAGTGTGTGAACAATCATTCATTTAGCATATTAACTAGTAATATCTGATGTCGACAGACAGCAGCGTGTGGGGCCCTGAGAAGACTTCAGACGGGCTTCAAATGAAGAGCATCAACAATCGGTACCTTTACCGGCAGCTGCGACATGTCGAGAAAGAGCTATGTCTCCTGGGGTCCTCTGCTTTTCCAAACCCAGACAGCTACAACAGAGCTGTGCAGCAGGTCCAAGGAATGAAGAGCCTCCTGGAGTACCAGCTCCCCTCATCCAGCCTGGACGGGGAGCGACTGGACCGGAGCCCCAGCCCTGAGGAGAGCGTCAGTGGCAGGAGGTGCTGCCAAGGAGGGCTGCCATGGTGGTTTGTGTTTGTCGGATGGATTCTGGTGATAGCAACCAGCGGTGTGTCAGGATACTTCACCATGATGTACGGGCTGACGTACGGGAAGGATCGCTCCATCAGCTGGCTCATCTCCATGGTGGTGTCCTTCTTTGAGAGTCTCTTCATCACCCAACCACTGAAGGTGAGGACAGCACAAGAAAATATGAATATAATCACATTCTGCAACAGGTACAGGAACAATGAAATGTACTAAAAGTTTAAGTGTGTATGTAGTGGAAAAAAAGTATTTTTATGTAGAAAAGGAATTAATTAAATGTAATTCAATATATATTTTATAATTAAGTTAATCAGTGATCAAAATTAATGAAATATATACATACTTGAGTATAAGAATATAATAAAATGGTATGATAAACATGTGTTAAAAAATAACAATTAGACATCACAGTGCATACATACATGCATACATACATGCATACATACATACACACACACACACACACACATACATACATACATACATACATACATACATACATACATACATACATACATACATACA
>JBBMJM010146750.1:0-11043 GCA_037832705.1 Centriscus cristatus
TGTGTGTGTGTGTGTGTGTGTGTGTGTGTGTGTGTGTGTGTGTGTGTGTGTGTGTGTGTGTGTGTGTGTAGGAAGGAAGGAAGGAGAAGATCAACAAACAGGAAGAAGAAATATGCTGTAAACACAAATACAAATACTGTAAAACAATGAACGTGTGCTCGATAAATTAGTTTTCTAATCATCTTCATCTATGAAATATCTTTTGTTTCATCAGTTTAAGCTGTTACATGCAATATCTAATGTTATTTAATCCATATAACACATTTAAAGATACAATATTTATTATTCTTTTACCATATATGTGGTTAGATATTAATTTTGCCTCTTTGTGGTGCAAACATTTTCCATTGTGGCCCTACTTCCAATTCCAATAGTGTTGCTTTCAGCATGAAGATGGTGTGTTTGGGTTTTCAACATCTGTGTGATTTATTCAGGCGGCAGGAAAAGAGAGAGCAGGGCCTTTGACTTCTCAGATCCTCCCTCTTCGGGTTAGATCGGAGCCAGCTGGAGACAAACATGAGTACATGAGAGATGATAAAAACCAGGGAGGAGGACAGATCAAGGTTTGGTGAGTCCCCTCGTTTTGCATTTATTTTCTACCTTTAAAAAATAATAAAGAACACAAATATAAATAATCATATTATCAGTCAGTTGATAATAATTCCATCACAACATGGTGTCCTCTATGTTCAGTGTTTGACTTTCTCTAACTACCTGAACAGTGCTGCCACAAAACCTTCATTCTGCCAGAACAGCTACACACAATGCATACCAGAGACATTACAGAGGTCCATCCCACAGGTCACTGTGAGCGCAGCCAGGCTTAATCTGGTGTTAGTCTGCCCTCTTGTGGATCAATGATGAACTGCAACAGCTGGATGTTGCTTTGAGGCCACCATGTTGCCCCTAACGTTCCAAAATAAAAACACTTAATGGATGGAACCAATTCATGTGTATGTTTCTTTCAACTGTTACCATCTATTCATTGCATTTCTCAGTGATCCGTCATCTGGGAGATGCTTTTTGGAAAAGAAACCTGAGGCTGCAGCTGTGGACCGGGTGTAAAGACGATATTATCCTCACTGCATCTCTTTCCCCACCACACGTCAAATTAAACTGATGCCCATGGCACGACCTCAGTCACGTTTCAACCTGTGGAGGGCGCTACGATGTGTTTTAAGTCCAGAAGTAAAGTGTGGCTTGGTGGTTTATGTGCCATTGAGGTCAAAGTTCTCCTCCGTGTCTGGTCATCACTTCCAATCATGCAGTATTGTTAAATAAATAACAAGTCAAGAATTGTTATATTATTTAATTATTATTATTTTTAACAAATAAGATTCTTCAATCTTTTAATTTGAAACATGACGTTCGTCGGCAAACACGACAGTGAAAAGTAAAATCTTGACCACCAACAATCTAAAGGCTTATGTTATCGATTCCTCCCTGGGACACAGACGTGTCCACGCAACATTCCACCTTCTTATGTAATTCTTCCAACCATATCAACCATATCAACCATATCTGATAAAAAATCTTTTAGTGTGTTGTTGTTGTTTTTTTTGCTTTTTATGCATCATTACTGACCCTGGATTATGAATCCCCCTGTGATCATGTAGCTACAGACGTGCTCATAAAATGCTCCTCGATGTTCCCTTCATATTTCAGGAGAATGTTTAAATCTATGGTAGTACGTATTAAAATGGTTTCATTCAGCATTTAACACGATTTAATGTGTGCAACTGCTCATGAAACCTCTGCTAACTTCCCGACGTTTCGAAATGAGCTGACAAAGGACACAAATGCATCAGCCCAGACATCCAAACCCCTACCGGAGTGATTTCCCACTACAAATGTATTGTTAACAAGGTGGCCCAGGCTTCTTCAAGTCTTTCCAGTACTTCAGCACCTCTTCTGAAGACCTGAGGATGTAGGTGATGACCTTGGAGTATTCACAGCGGTTATATCCTGTGTTATAGGCCTGGAACTGGACAGGGTTCGGTGGCGCCGTGGGCTTGAGTCCAAGCTTTTTTAAGCACATCCCGATGTAAGCGTCCTCAATGTTAAAGGGCTTGATGGATTTTGAGATCTCCACAAACTTCTGTGGGAGGTCGTTGGAGAACACGTATCCCATCCCCAGAGCGTACGTCGGGTACTCCGGGTCTGGATACATTTCCTCGGGGACATACCACTTTGAGTCCGTCTGGCGGATGACCGGCCTGTTCCGCATAAGCCTCCCTGTCAGGTAGTTCTGACTGGGGATGTTCGGCTTCTGAAGCATCATCACCAGATTGTCAATGTTCAGAAACATGTCTGAGTCAATTTTCATGGCATAAGCCGCTGTGGGGCAACGGCTGGCGAGCCAGTCC
The DNA here is from genome assembly GCA_037832705.1 of Centriscus cristatus. Taxonomy (NCBI): domain Eukaryota; kingdom Metazoa; phylum Chordata; class Actinopteri; order Syngnathiformes; family Centriscidae; genus Centriscus; species Centriscus cristatus. Next base: position 2,367 of record JBBMJM010146750.1, read on the forward strand.
ATGATGACCATGGTTTTGATTGTCAGATTGATGTAACTGTCCACAAAGTCACTTTGGATAAGGTCGTGGTGCAGCACGTTCTCTTGATGGAGCATCTCCTGCTCCTTTGCTCCCCCAGAGATGCCCAACATGAACAGCGTGAGGACGGTCTCCCCCTGAACCACAATCTCTTTGCCCCACGTCTGGCGAATGGCATTGCGAGCTGCTACATTACTAGGTTCCACTGGGACCATCAGGACCAAGAAAGGGGTGTTGGTCCTGCACACTTCTGCGATGTCCATGATGAAACGGTAGTTACGTGGATAAGCTGAGTGGTACTGAGCGACCCCAGCTGGAGCGGCTGGAACGGTCGCTTGTATGGACGTCGAATTGGTGGATTCTTGATTCTCATTTGCTTTCACTTTGTGTCTTGGATGGCCGCGGTACGGAGGAGGAAGAATAACCTGACCGGTACGATTGAAAAACCTCTGGTAGTCCTCATGGAGCGGAAGGTTCTCCCACCACGACAGAGAGCTGCTGGACAGAGTGTAACACAGGATGAAGAGCACCAGGCAGAGCAGCAGCGCAAACTGGAACCAGGAGCGGAACAAAGGCCTCTTCTGTCGATGTGTCTTATTGAGCTGTCTGAACACACACAAGAGAAAACGTTGAAAGGAGATGTGAAATAATTAAAGTCCACTTTGACTGACCATCAATACTGATCATATAAAATCGAAATATTACAACAACGGTTATTGCTTTTTTAAAATAGCAGCATTAACCTGCACAAATCCAAATCCATTAAATGTATATCAGAATGTCCTTATGTAAACATCGTTGGTCTTTATATTATCTATATATTCTAACTGTTCTCATGTGCCAATTCAATTCAATGCAAAATAGTTTTAAATACGTAATCCTTCACAGGCAACCATCCACAAAAGAGGAAGCTTGTTTTGTTTTTTTCCATATCTTGCATAATCTGTGATATTACAGCTGACACTGCAAAATTCTGTGGACGTGACTACAAATCAGAAGACACCAGAAGAAAAAGCATTTAGAAAACGTTCAGTTATAGCAACAGGTTTGACTATCAAACGCCACGACTGACAACTGATGACGTCAAACAGACTTTCGCAGGTGAAATTAGCGGCTGTGTGATCTGGTGCAAACCTCCTGTCATGATCTTGATCATGATCTGACTAATGTCATTGTCCATTAGACTTCGAATAAGTCAAAGATACAACCATTCAGTGTTAAACAGCTTACGGATGAGAAGCAGTGATCCCCTGCAACCTACTGAGGAAAACCCCCATGAGCCCCCGCGGCATCAGCGGGGAAGTGGCCAGCGCGGTCAGGAGGCGACTCAGCTCCGCCGCCAGAGCTCGTCTGAACTCGGACACCGGCAGCGGCCGCCGAACGAGCGTCAGACCACCGGCAGGAAAGGCGGTGGGGCCGCCGGTCCTCCCCGGGGGAACTCCAGGACGCATCATGTGGAGGGGAGTTTGTGGAGGCGGATTCTCAGGCTCGCAGGTGTTTCTGATGCACCGGCAGCGGGGAAACGTGGGCAGCGTCCGTCAGTTTAAATAGACCCGCCACCTGAGGAGGTGTGTGTGTGTGTGAATTTTGTTTCTTTGCTGGTGAAAGTCACGCAGCAGATGGTCTTAGTATGAGTGAGATGCACTCGCACACCAAACCCAGCGAAATGCAGGTTTTGTGTGATGGAGAACGAATGTGCAGGTGGACACGTGCTTCATCCGGTGGGTTTGTCTGAAGGGGGGAGCAGCCCGCAAGGACCTCGTGTCCGAAGTGAACTCTGATAAATACGACCTGCCTAGAATGTATTTTGAGGGTTTAAGTGATTTTTGGCAACATTTTCCAAACAGGACATATGCAATGAGGTATCTGAAATATTAATGTATCAACAACTTGTCATGGTGGGATTTGTAACTGTCATTTCGCTTTGTTTCACTGTCCTTTGATGTTTAACTGTGGTGGCTGCCCTTATTTCACTGTCCTTTGATGTTTAACTGTGGTGGCTGCCCTTATTTCACTGTCCTTTGACGTTTAACTGTGGTGGCTGCCCTTATTTCACTGTCCTTTGACGTTTAACTGTGTGACTGCACTTATTTGGTTTTGGGAGTTAGCCCCCTCTTTGTGCTTCCATGCCTGACTCTGGCCATTCTCCTCGCGTTCGTCGTTCGTGGTTCTGCCATCGAGTTCTCTTGCGCATTTAGTTTTCTTCGTTTACCAGCTTTCGCCTTTTAACTCTGTCTGTACATTAAATTGCCTGTTGCGTTATCCAGCTCTTTCTGCATGTTGTTTCCTGCACCTTTGGATCCGTCTTCAAACCTCGGGCTGCCGCCCCTTGACACAACTGGATTGTTAATCTGTTTTATTGTAAAATATTGTGTCCCATCAGTGACACGTGCAGATGCTTCTTCTGTGATGATACTGATTCACATTTGAACTGCTTTACAAACAGGTGATCATTTGACAAACCTGTGGGTCCATATTAACTGATAACATTGGATTTCAGTCACTCCTGCCTGTGGACGTGACTCCGCTCACATTCAGACTCGAGACCACAGAGTGAAACGAGAAGTCACTCTGCTGCAGTATGACTCGAGACCTACGCGAACTCATTCTAAGAAAATGAAGACTAAACATGGGTTTGTTGTTCCTGAGGACTGTCCTCCGCTGGGCCCCGTCGACGATCCGATTTCATGCAGGTGAGGTTGAGCCTCAACATCGTGCCAGATAAGTTACCCCCGGAGAAATGCGTATCCCGTGGCCGCGGGAGCGCGCACGCAGTCAGTGAGGTGGAGCTCCGTTTCTACGCTTCGCTTTCGGCTGAGTAAATAAACAACAAGTAATTCATTCTTGGCTGTACTTTTATAGTCTTATCAAACAGTTACCAAGCATGTTTTCATTCTGCTCGATCCTACGTGTAAATAACCATGATCGTTATTTCCATAATTGTGACGTTTTCGTGTTCATTCATTCATTCATTCATTTTCTAAGCGTTCTTTAAGCCAGGTCGTTATTTCTGTATGTTAGACGCAATATTCTGGACTTTTGTTTCCATTTTAAAGGGTCTCGCTGGAAAACAACCCATCTGGAGTTTTACCGTTATCTGCATGATGACGAGTGTGTCAAGGAAAAGGAGCGTTTTGTTCACTTCGCACCTGTGTTCAAGAGTGTATAAGGTTCATGGAAATACAAACTGTGGAGTCTGGCCGTCATTCAGCCGGGGACGCTGCACTACGTGTGGTTGATGTTTATATGAAGCTATTCAGTGCGCTGCAATGACACTGTCGTGTCTGTACTGGATCTGAGGCACCAAACCTGGATCGACATGTCATATTGGCACAGGGCTGTGATCGGCATTTATTTAAATATGCTTCAAAGTTTATTATTATGGATTTATTGTTGTTTTTAAGTTAAACTGGGAAATCGGTGCGTAAAATACGCACAGCTCGTGGCACCTGTCTTAATTTAATCCTACACGCTGTGGTGAGAGAAGACTTTGGCTGTGATAGTCTGTGTGCGGAACTTGTCATACATGTCCTTCATCAGCAGTCATCTCATATCCACACCTTCATTTTATTTCCTGGTTTCTGTTTTCTGTCCCCACAGATGACGACAAACTGTCACATTGGGACAAACGCGTGTTCTAAAAGTCGACAGTTTGTCCAATAAAACCTTCGAGAGGATTTGGATTCCTTACCCTTTTAACCCTCCCACGCCTGAGCTGCTCTCCACCATGACGGTCCTCCCAGTTCTCTTCGCCTCGTTAGAGCCGTTAACGTCGTACAGGTAAAGGGGTGAGTCACCTGGATCTCTCCTTAATGAACCACGACTTCCATCACTGCTAGAGACACGAAGTCACACGGAGGATGGATCGGAAAGAAAGACGCTTTTTTCATCTGTGCAGACTGGCTGGAGGGGGCAGGACTGTCAAAACTGTCAACAATTAACCAGAACACTGCGCCCCCCCCACCCCCCCAACACACACACACACCATTCAATTTGGAAATTGAACAGAGAAATGGACAGATGTTTCTCAAAATGATCTAAACAAACATCAAATTACTCCCTTCTTCACACTTTGTATCTGATTTTTGACATTTCTATTCTTCCACATGCACAGTCCTTCAAATCCAAGTCAGAAATACACAACACGAGATGTTGCAAAGTCAACAGAGGAAAGAAACATGATCTTTAATGATATTACGTCATTGACGCTGGTGACATCCTGGGAAAATGTTGCCCTGATGTACAAATCACATCTTTTGTCAGTTGGTTGTTGTTTCTTTAAACTTAAAAAATGGCATGAAAGCACTTTACATTTATATGGTTTCATATATAGTAACAGATTTCTGAAGGCACTTGGACACGTTAAAATACTGATTACGAAAGAAAAACAAATGTGCAAAACGATGATACAAGGGAACACCTTCTGGCCACATGTGGCCATTGTCAAACAAAAACAGTCGCAAGGCAGTTTTTAACAATTGTTTGGCTTCTTCTCGTGTACCTTAATGTTAAACTAAAGCAAATGTGTATTCATCCTCGCCTGCTACACACCTTTGTCTACCATTTAACACACACGTCAGTGTGTTCCTCGGTTGTTTCTAGGCATAGCAGATCGTGTCGAGATCATTGTCTTGGAATAATAAATGAAGTGAAGGAATCAGCAAAGGTAAACTGCAAGCTCAGGTCTGAACCTCAAGTCTTTCTTCCTGCGACTAGAACAATCACATGGTCTGACATATAATTTTGATCCTATTATGTGTCCGGGTCAAAGACTCAAAGTCTGCGTTAGGACAACAGATACATGATTTTACAGCGAGTGAACCAGTGACATTGATGATCCTGTGTACTTTGAGGGAGACTGATTTATGGATTTCAACCTTGGAAGGAAAAGAAGAAATCTGAGGTGCCTGCCAGTACGAGAATAGAGCCACAGGAACCTTCAGTGCTGAAAAATCACCTTTGTAGACGCTGATTCAAGAAGAATTCCATATAGTTGTGGTAAAACTATATGGAATTTCTTTGACTGGAAGTGTAATTTGTGACTTCCACTGTAGACACAATGCCTTTAACCTTACATTACATGATTGTGTGACAAGCCATTGCACCCCATCATTCCACTTTCCTCCCAAATTCAGCTGCAAAAATGAAGAAAAGAACGTGTTGTGGAAGCAGCCTGTGGGGATTGTCAAACGTTACAACTGGTTAGTATCTCACAAACTGTGCATTATTTCTGAATCGATCATCTTCCGGTCCTTGAGGCCATATTATCCTAAATATGGACACGGCCAAGTTTGTGCTTGTGGCTGGTCTGCGCAGTGGTGATCAGGAATTGTGTTCTTGATCATTTCATATTTTGAGATTACTAATTAAAACCCAACTAAAATAACAAAATACATCTTCAGGTAAATGATTTTAAGGTGTATTTCATTTTTTCTATTATAACACAGGATATGGTTCAAGTTTTGGTCATTACCACAACCAGCCACCAGGGGACCACGGGCTCTCAGGACATCCGTCTATATACACACCATCTGTAGTTAAGCTCATAAAGATGATTGTCCAATGTAAAATGCACTTTGAAAGCAGAGTCAGTGCTGTCATAGAAAGAAAGAGGACAGATTAGTCAATCATTTCTTAAAGGGTTAGTTCACACTAAATCTTTGATCTTCCAAAAAATGTTTTAAACCGTTCACTGAATGGAAAATATTTCAGAGGATAAAATTCTTTTGGATTTGGGTGACTTGAAAACAGCTGTAATGTGCATGGTGCAGACGTGTTCTTCAAGCCGACACCCAAAGGTCGTTTTCAGGTTTAAAAAACGACTGTTTCAGTCTCAGTTGTTTCTTTGTTGGGAAGGACTGAAGTGTTTTGGGTTTTTTTTATGGCTCTGCAACCTTTGATCCCTCTCTCTCTCACACACACACACACACACACACGAAAATCACACTCCTTGGAGTGCTCACTCTAGCTGACAACAGCTGGTTTGAGGAAGAGCGCCCTTGGGGGAACCACCACCCAGGACAAAGGGTCACTTCGTCTGGGTCCCGGTACGACTGCTGCAGACAGGTTCAGAACTCCCTCCAGCTCCCCTTCTCCCTCCTCCTCTTCATCATCTCCTTCCACCTCCTTGCAGGCCAGCCGCCCCAGACCTCCCAGAGCACCCAGCCCCAGCATGGATGCAGCGGAAAGTCCCAAGTGAAAAAGAGGAGAGTCAGAGAGCCCGAGTGGCCCCATAGCTCCTCTTCCTCCCACGGAGAACAGCGGAGCGCCGTGGTGGCCCAGGGCTCTGGCGTGGCAGAATGCTGAAAGAGGCAAAGAGGTGCCCAGCCCGCCGAGGAGAGCTGCAGCCGGGCCTGGGAGGATGACGTGGGTCGCGCCCATAGAGGGCAGTTCAGTGGCACCCTGCTGCCCATGAAGACCCATCCCTGTCCCCGGCCTGCTCGGAGCACTTTGTTCCTGGGGAACGAAGTGGCCGTGGGCCTTGATGTGTTTCCGTAGCGAGCTGGGGTCGGTGTAGCGCTTCAGGCAGCCCGCCATCTTGCAGTAGTATGGCTTATCCACGTAGTGGGTGCGGGTGTGTTTGAAGCGATCGCTGGAGTTGGAGTAACGCTTGCTACAGCCCTCGTAGGGACAAATGTAGGGTTTTTCTCCTGGAGAAGTAAAGAGGGAGACGTTTGAATAAGAACACAGATGGCTGGCCAATCAATAGTTTGTCATCATTCATAGTCTGCCGCCCCTGTGTCAACACAACACAGGCAGGTGCATCCCCTGCCGCACTTCCTGCTGTGGACAGCGTCTCCAGGATCCCAAACACACAAGACTCAAAGGTGAAAAGGATAGCAGCCATCCACATGTCACAGTGTCATGAGAATAGTACACAACCCGACCTTTACACAGGAGAGGAGACACGAGGAGTCATTAGGAGACACAGACTTACCAGAAAAGGAGAAAAACCTCGGATCACATTAAAAGCAAACTGACACTCGTGTGTGAATCTGATGCGTGCAAAATGTAGTTAGAATAGTTCGATAGAGACCAGGCTTATAAGGAGAAGTCCTTTAAAACACCCAGTGCAAGAATAACGTGAGCAAACTTGTACTGGGACAGAAGGGGAAACTGTGCCGCAGCCGTCAAACTCAGTGAAGAGGCATTATGTTGCAATATGACTGCAGCATGTGACGTGCTCTGGAGATAAGAGTGTTTCACTGAAGGACACGGACAGATTTGTAGCCGTTGGGTTCCTTTGGGTCTTTTTCCTGCTGCTGTGAAGAACATACTGTACCTCTACGGTACATGGAGCAGATACTGAAGAAAATGTATGATTGGTGTTCACAGAAGACCAAGAAACAATGTTAGCATGTGTTCCAAAGCATCTAAGGTCAAAAGGTAGCACGGATGTAGGAAATGTAAAACTAAAAAAATGTAAAAATAACACCGAAAGGCTCCTATCGTCCCTATCAGCGACAGTATCATCTGAATCAGAATCAGAGGAAGGAACAGAACCTGTCATTACAGAATTACTGAAAGCAGGAGTGAGACTACAGTCTTAAGGACTGTTGTTGTTGTTGTTGTTGTTGTTCTGATAATCATGCTCGACTCGCACCCTCAGTATAAAAGATCACTGAGCACACTGTCCAAATAAGACCCTGAACCGCACATCCATTGTGTTACACCGTGAGACTCTCCTCTTGTGCAAGACCAAGTAAACTACTTTTATTTAAAGTCGTCTCTGGCTTTTTCCATCTGAAAGTCAAGAGGTCCTTCGACACACCGGTAAACATTAACACTGAGTGTCACACGAGTGTACAAATACCAGACTCATGGTAGTGGGAGTTCAACTCCAATAAGTTCCTCCTGTGGCTTCCCTATAATAAACTTACAATGCAATAAAAGCAGATGTGTGTCCATGTTCAGTGAAATGTTCAACTTTAATTTGAAGATCTAAACCATTTAGTGAGTCTGTCATTACAAGCTCACCTGTGTGCGAGCGGGTGTGTATCTTCAGGTTCTCCAGACGTGAAAAACTCTTGTTACAGGTTGGACAATGATGTGGCTTCTCATTGGTGTGTGTGCGAATGTGTATCAGCATTTTATACCTGCAAAACAGACAGAACATACACATTTAACAAGTTACACGAGTTCAATGTTAATCCATCCGTCCGCTATCCGTGCAATGATAATAACAACACGTCACTACTTCCTTTCTGATGTCACCTGGACAACTTCCTTCCTTGAGGTCTTATCTCCTCTTATCTAATATCGCCGCACCAACTCAAACATTGACGCTGACGACGGAATGGAATGCAGCAAAAAACACAGGGGCGCACAATTCTGTAAAACAAGCTACAAATATTTTTTAACTAACTAAATGCCTGAAATCAACATAAATTCACATCACACTCAATGTAGCGACAGACAGAAAGTACCTGACAAAACTATTATATTTTAAGTTATATAATCGATATTTCTATTCTATATATCTATTTTATCTATTCTGTTGTATATTTCTTATATTTCAATTGTCACTGTGAATTCAATATGTGAATTATATGATATGTGAAATATGTGAAATATGTGAATTCAACCACATTCACTCAATTACCTGAACTCTGTCTGTGTGTGTGTGTGTGTGTGTGTGTGTGTGTGTGTGTGTGTGTGT
>JBBMJM010146820.1:0-11038 GCA_037832705.1 Centriscus cristatus
CACACACACACACACACACACACACACACACACACACACACACACACACACACACACACACACACACACAATAAAACCAACCTGCCTTAATCTCTTCTCTCCCTTCTCGAAATCACAGTTGTGTGTACAGCTGCAGATTTAATTATGGGACAGATGAGTTGGCTGCTGATCAGAAAGGACCATGTTGTCATATAAAATAACAGACTGGGATGATTCACATGTAGAGACATTTGTGTTCAGTTAAGGTTCAATGTAAATTAACGTACAGATGCTTTGAAGATATCACATCTGCCATCAAAAGTCTCTGAATGGTCCATCTCTGTCGATGAGCAAATGTTGAGCTTGTTCTTCTTCTATTGACTAGTTTTCCTTTCCTTCTGTTTCCATGGAACACACACTTGCCGGAAAGTACATGCAAATTTTCAGCCCTGAGGGTGTCAATTCAAGCCATTCACGTTCTTTGTAAGAATCATCTAACGTGACAGTTACATGTTCGCTGTGCTGCTTACATACAGGCTGAGAGCAATCAAAAGTAAGTATCTCCACATGACCACTGCACATTGTTACATATAATAACATGATAGCTTGACACTCACAGTTCATTATGGCAGCACGACACACGTATACTGCATACAGGGATAAAGAGGACTGTAGGTGCTAGCAGTACATAAGGGATGGATCACTGTCTGTTGTGCTCTCCGTCTGGAGTTTGTTCAGCTATGTGCCATCTAAGGTCTTCAAAGTTTTCTCCACGACTACTCACCCAGAAGACAGAGCCACAGTACTCCTCCAGGGCGGCAGCACACATGGTCCACACTGCTTCTCAGCGAGCTGCAGCAGCTGGAATCAGGTGGGCTCCTCTGTGTCCTCCCCTAGGACTCTGGAGGGGACTTTGAACCACAAAGCTCAAAGCAAGAAAACCCCCAGTGAGCACACCAGTTGACCGGAGAGCGTTAATGCTGAACTTTAGTCTCTGTTGCTCTCATCCCACTGGTCTTCTCTGGCAGTCCTCCCCATTGACATATGCAGAGCACACACACACACACACACACACACACACAGCAGCCTTTTTAAATGATCACTCCTACCGGTATGATCTCAATGTGTCTGAAGTCCAACACGGCAAGCGGAAGAGGAAAAACTCTGGACAAACAAAGTTTCTCTGCTCTTCCCCTCATGTCAGGAGGAAAGGGAAAGGGGAGGGAGTGGGCTCATTACAGCCCCTTTCCTGTTGAGTTCCTCTGCATGCCTTCACTCTCTGAGAAGACATCAAGTTAATTGTACACATCTAGGTGACTGAATGGGGCTGATGGGCTGAAGCAGGTAAAGTTCCTCACTACCGCTTCAGATGCTGAATATTGGTCCAAAAAATAAGGGTCAGTCCAGGGAATTCTGGAGGGGGGCAGGGCAGTGGACTGCTGAGTGCGTTCTCCACAGGAGGGATCCATGACAAACAGTTGCGTTGTATAAACCCCAAACCATTGGGCTTGTGTGCAGATGTTTTGGATTTTCTTCGTCCCCCAGGCTGATTTCTTTCAAACTATTCAGTGGAAAGTGTTTCCAGACTCCAGCTCACATCACAGTACTGTTCCATGTCCTTCTAGAAGATTCACTCACAGGCAAATGAGCCTTCTGATTCCGGTCACTTTTCACTTCAATTTACAAACACAACTGCATCTGCTTCCGTAAGAATCCATAAGTTCTCCTGCTGGTATCAGCAACATGATGACAAAAGGTGCAATAAAGCTGTTCCCCTGCAAGACTTGCTGACTCATGCTTAACCACCACCTGATTACAGTTTATGAATGTGGGTGACAAGTGACTGCGCTGGTTAACCATTACATGTTTGATAAGACCACATACGGCCATAAACAGGATGACTCACTTTGTGTGTGTGTGTGTGTGTGTGTGTGTGACACGTGACGACAACGCACCGTCAAAGACTATGAGCACACAACATGATCTGTGATACTCAGGCCTGATGTGATCCGCCGATCAGTCGGATTGTTTGTTCCAGAACAAGGTCGGGAGCCATCTGCTGCTGCAGTAAATACCTTCATCATTCTCCATTCAGATATCACAGGATAAAAATGTACTGTGCACTTGTTCTTTGTGTTTGATGTGCTTTACAGGTAACCGCTGTTTATGTTGTCCGTCTTGACCTTCCAACAAATGGATCATGTTAAAAGGGAATAACCCCATGAAGGACAAACGATGTCAGACAACTGCTGTATGTTCTTTTATTACTCTACGTGACCAGCGCCTCCTCTGACAAATAGGTTTACTGAGCTACTGGATAACTGGCTCAGTAAAACGATGACAAGTTGTGGCCGTTTGCTTCAGGTTCCTGGGTTTTTCTCAGATCATTTAGCAAAACGGCGTCATAAAACAATGACATTACTTGTTGAGTGTCAAAGGGGTCACATGACACACTAACCTCCAAGAAGCTCCTGACCAATGGCGACCAGCCTTTATTTTGGATTAATAAGGATTCCATCGGTTCCTAGAAGCTGAAGAAGCAGTGTGGGAATAAATCTGACAGTCGACTTAAATCTACTTAGAAATCATTCGTCAGTGAATATGAAACATTATTTCATATTGAGAACGGTTCTTGTCAGATGGAAATGTTTCTGGTTTGAGGGCTCTACAAACGGGGTACCACCTTCTTCTTCATCGGCTTACATTCAGGCAGAGACACGATTTGTCAGTTTGAGAGATGTCTGACTTTATTTAGAAGTAAAACAAAGTCTAGAAAACCTGAAACAAACCAGTCCACCACCTTTTCTTCAGACACCATAGACAATACGAGGCTTTGCCTCATACGCTGCAGTAAAAATCTCTCACTGCATTTGTTGCAGTGTTTCATCAGCTCGACTGATTGATTGGTGATTACAGATTGAGAACATTTCTAAAAACAACTCGGCTGATCTGCGTCCGAGGTATCTCTTGGTGTTTTAACGTCCGTCGACATTGTGCGACCTCCATTCACAAGGTGTTTCTGGCGATTGCGTTTAGCGTGCGGACTTTGCTCACGTCTGCCACCTTCAGGCTGTACTCAGGTGCTGCTCCCATGGTGACGCTGGTGTTCCTGTGTGGGAGGGGGCAGCCGAGGAACACAGTGGGGGAAATACATACATTTGGCAAGAGACCCAAAGTACGCGAGAAAATTGTGATGAATTGAAACTCACAAACCTGAACTTCATGGCAGAATCTTTACTGGAACGGGCCGAGCAGTGGAACTCTTGAGCCCCCGACCCCTCCAGGATTCTTTGTAGATTCCTCTCAGTGATCCCACCTCCTGTTTCCAAACAGGATAAACGAATACTATAGACTGGCTCTGGTAGCTCTGGAGGTACATGCAGGACTGGTGAGACAGATTTTTCAATTCTTTCTAATGTAAATCTCTCTGTCTGACACTGTCATTGATGACCTATAACACATGAACATGTGACCAGATGATCCTTTGTTACACACACAGTTCAGGGACTGGGCCATTTCAATCAGGTGACACAATCAAGCACTGAAGTAGCTTTCTAAGATGAGGGCTAAAGAAATGTCACACTGCTGCGAGACGACAAAAACAAAACAAAGGGTTCATGTACTGACCTGGCATGATGGTAATTCTACCTTTGGACTTCAGAGGGAGAGATGAAGATGGGAATTAGGAAGAGAGACAACTGAATGGCTACGTAGAAGAGATGCACAGACTGTGATGTGTTTGTGTGGATTAAGTTCATACGCACTTGGTCGACCAGCCGTTTAATGAGAGGGAGTCCCTCCAGAGCAGAGCTGTCACAGCCGCTCGTCAACACACGCTGGAAACCCAACGACACCACCGTCTCCAAAGCAATCGAGGCATCGTGGACCACATCAAAAGCTGCAGGATCCGTCAGATTGTCAGGTGAGTGGTCAGGAGCTCAGGGTCTGTTCTAGTCTTAGTAGTTCCTGCACTTTTCTCTGCAAAATCCTTCAAAAGCAGAACTTTAGAGGGATGTTACCTCGATGGAAGGTGACTGGCAAAGGACAGGCAGCAGCTGGTGAGGCAGAGGTAACAGATGCAAAGTTAGAGTTCATGGCACAAACAAGGCGGAACGACTGAGCAGATGTCCACAACATTGGACGTTGACTCCGTCTTCCCGGAGGGAGGGCTGAGGTGAGCAGCAGTGACTGACGACGGATGTCACTTGAATCATGGACACTGCATCTTTAACTTTGACTCAAGTTGAAAACAGACTGAATGAAGGTAATGATAATAATTGTTGTGTCTCCTCCAAGACGCCTCCTCAGTTGCTTCATTAAATTAAGTCGCCAAAGATAAAGCCCAGAACAATGACTCATCGATTATTCTTTTGATAATTAAATCAACTGTTTGGTTTCGTCTCGTCGGCCCAAAACAGCAGGAATCCAATTGGAACAGGACACTTTGATGAATCAGAACCATACACAGACCCACATACCCAGTAACTCCGTGCAGAGCTCTGCATCCACCCGTCCATCCTCCGTCAAGGCTCCCAGCACTAACCCGTCTGCTCCGTGGTTCTTCATCAGCTCTATGTCCTTCCTCATCACTTGTACTTCCTGGTCAGAGTAAAGGAAGTCCCCTCCACGGGGTCGGATCATCACATAAATTGGAATTTTGACGTTCTGTTTCACTATTTGCAGCAGACCTGAAGTCAAGCAAATAATATGGGCAGAGAGAGAGAGAGAGATCATTTGCTTTCAGCAGATAAGGCAGGTCATTTCATTATAAATGAACTGGATCTGTGCCAACCCAGACTGGGAGTGAGTCCCCCCTCCAGGAGACTGGAACACAGTTCCAGACGGCCAGCACCTGCCAGAGGAGGCATAAATTGAGATGGAACTTTAGGAAATGAAGATGAGTGTGAACTCAAAACCAGAGAAACCCCACACCTGATGATTTGTGTCAGATTGACTGCACCTTTCACTTCGGAACTGATATCACATGTTCTGCACAAGGTCATATATATTCATATTCAACAGATACTCGTGTTCAAAGCACGTGACCAACCTCCCTGCTCCGCATTGACGGCAGACTCCACCGAGTCCACACACACCTCCATCAAAAAGCCCTCTGCCATACTGACAGCCTGCACACAGAGACCAGACAGAGATTCGTCGTGAATTTAAAAGCAACACGTCTTATTTTGAAAGTTAACCAATTCAACTACCTGTCAACTCCACTTTCTATCGAGCCATAGGTGATTATCGGTCGAAGTGGACCGATATTGCATCAGTACATGTTCTTGCTGGGATTATCAATCGCAGAGGACCGGCTATTTCCGGTGCGTTCGGTTTTCAGGATAAACGGCGATGTAACTGGGGGGCGGCGCTATAGCCGATCCGTTTCGTCACGGTCTGGGAGTTGACCGCCCATGCACCATACGCTAACACTCAAAACATAGCACTCTCCCGTAGATTTTTTTTTTTTTTTTAATTTCGTGAAGTATTTTTCAGACGTCCGTTTTTTTTTTAATTTTTCATAAATGTCGCTCACATTTTGTCTGTGTGTTGTTCTATAATCTAAAAATATTTTTTAAAGAATATTTTCACATACTCGTCGATTAGTTATGACGTCAGTGAGGTCATAGTTGAATCTTGCACGGCAGCGTTAGGAAACATGTTTGTGTAATAGAGACCGCTAGCTGTCGTTTTAGCAAAGCTTTGAGGAGCATTACAGGAGCTGCTTTCATATTTCACTACAAACATGTTGCTCTCTTCGTTACGGACTACTTTCCTTTGTGGATGTAGACGTGTTGGAAAGGGGTTTCAACCCAATAGTGTGAGTATATTTAACCACATGCTAAACTTTATAAGGTCAAACCTTGTATGCCAGCATATGAATATAATCCTACATCATAACGTCTGGACATATACTGAGGAGGGATTTGGTTGATTATGACTTGGTTTTCCTGCGTAAAAGTGATGATTTTAGATAGTAGATTTGTGCATAGCTGTTCGTTCTTGCTCATTCTGGTAATAAAACAACACAAAAGGACGCTAAACCATTGCAACAATAAACATTTTTTTAATCATAAACTATTGTTTATGATTTATGGAGGATAATTAGCAGTTTGGATATCTATAGTGAAGGAGGCGCTTTAAATCCAGTGGCAACACATCGATGTTTTCATCTTTGCACATTATGAGCAGAATCCACAGCTCCGTCAATGGTTGATGAGGAGGGGCCAGGGCACCATGACAGCTGAGGCGGGGGCTTCTGCTCCCCCAGCAGCAGCAGCAGTGACTGTACCCAACGCAGCCACAAACCGGCTCCTAGGCCGCTGGCTTCTGGGCTGCAGTGGGCTCGTAGTGGGGGCTGTCGTTCTGGGTGGTGTAACAAGGTAAGTCATGGACCAAATCATTCTCCTGCGTGTCCAAAGTGGTGTTGCCAATAGATTCTAAATGTTTATCCTCAATCAGACTGACAGAATCGGGACTGTCCATGGTCGACTGGCATCTGGTGAGAGAGATGAAACCCCCCCAGTCTGAAGCCGAATGGGAGGCCGAGTTTTCCAAGTACCAGCAGTTCCCTGAATTCAAGATGTAAGACACCTTTCTCTCCTCTTCCTTTTCCTTTTGAATGCACCAAATGACCTGAAGTGTTGGGCTCTACTGTCACTTAAAATGATTCTTCTTCTCATTAGTTGTACAAGTGAAAAGAGATTCTGAGTTTTCCAGAAACATGTATCTTCTAATTGTTAAGTTAACTGTGTATTTGTCTTCCCAGAATGAACCATGATATGACCCTGCCTGAGTTTAAGTTTATCTTCTACATGGAGTGGGGCCATCGAATGTGGGGCAGACTGGTCGGACTCGCCTACATCCTCCCCACCATGTATTTCTGGAGGAAAGGATACTTCACACGCTCCATGAAGGGAAAAGTTCTGGGACTGTGTGGATTTGTCGTCTTCCAGGTACCCCGCTCGACAGGGAATTCAAGATTCACCATAACTTGCGTTTACAATTTGCCCATCAATGACAAACATTTTTTTTAATTTTTAATAATGGTGGATTCGATCACAGGGACGTGAGAAACTGAATCAGTTGTTTGTCCACTCAGGGCCTCTTGGGGTGGTATATGGTAAAAAGCGGTCTGGAAGAGAAACCGGAGTCACATGACATCCCTCGGGTCAGCCAGTACCGCCTGAGCGCCCACCTGGGCTCTGCCTTACTTCTCTACTGCGCCAGTCTGTGGACAGGTCTCAGCCTGCTGCTGCCAGCACACAAGGTAGGACCCTCAGGTGGAAACCCCGCAGTCAGTGGAAACAACCTGTCAGGCTGTGAATAAGACGCCTCTTTCTCCAGCTGGTAGAGACCAGACGTCTCCTGCAGCTCAGGAGGTTTGCCAAAGGTACCGGGGGGCTCGTCTTCCTCACTGCTCTTTCAGGTACTGTTACTTCTCATGTGGACAGAAAGTGTGTAAATTCACGTTTAAAACGTTAAAACGTGATCATGATCTGAACGTTGAGTTGGAAATTTGGGAAGCAGAGTACTGGCAAAGCATTGGCATGTTTACATACTTTGTCCATGTCCATGCATCATGTGTGGACTCATGTGTGGACTATATCGCTCCGCTGTTGCAGGAGCCTTCGTTGCCGGTCTGGATGCGGGGCTGGTGTACAACTCTTTCCCAAAGATGGGAGAGCGATGGATCCCCGATGACCTTCTGGCTTTTTCTCCCACCCTGAAGAACATCTTTGAAAACCCCACGACCGTACAGTTTGACCACCGAATATTAGTACGTCTCACTTCCTTTAGAGACAGAAGGAATGAGTAGAACATGTCCCCCTGCCCCCCCAGCTGTCATGTCAGTAGATTCAGACTTTGTGCCTCTTTTTCTCCCAGGCGATCTCCTCTTTAACAGCGATCTCAGGTCTGTATCTGTTCTCGAGGAGGATGATGCTGCCCAGGAGAGCGAAGACTGCCATCAGTCTCCTCACAGCGATGGCGTATGCCCAGGTAGGCTTTTGTGTCAGAAACACTAGAAGAACTCCCCCCGTGTGACCGAACCTTTGTGATTTCTGCTCCTCAGGTCGCTCTGGGCGTCAGCACGCTGTTACTGTATGTCCCCACTCCTCTGGCAGCTACGCACCAGTCGGGCTCTGTGGCGCTTCTGTCACTGGCCATCTGGGTTCTGGCTGAGCTCCGTAAAGTGCCTAAGTAAAGTGGTGCTGCTTGGACTGATTCAATTCCTACTTGCCGCACCTGAAGCCGCTGGGAGTGAACAAGACTCCTGTGAAACGAGGCGTTTATGGACAGTGAATCTCAGACCGGACATTCAACCATGTGCGAGTTTGGCTTTGACTGAGAACCATGAAGCTCCGGTTAAAACACCAAAACATTCATTGACGTGTCATAAAACCTTTGGGAATGGAAATGAGCTTTTCCTTCAGCATGACACCGAATTTAATCAGTTGGTGGAATTAAAATGAAAGGTCAGGTCAAATTATTCTTTCGGTGCATAAAAATAGAGAATTTATCGAGATGATGATGCCTGATCTAGTAATTTATACACATATGCAATAAATGCCAGGTTTTAATGATGCAGCTACACATTTCTATGAATGCGCTTCCTGTTATTTATGGAAAAAAACAACAACCAAAAAACAGGTTAATAAGTGATCACTCACCTGCTCACACGCTGGCTGACACAGCTGATGAGACATGGCTGTAGGGAAGTAAATGTAAATATTTAAGTTATGAACGTTTCTCATTGACTTGGCGTAGTTAAAGTCCGTTAGATCTTGATTGTTGCTTTGTACATTCTTCAAGCTCTGTGTTGTTTGATTAAAATTCAGTTCAGACTCCTGTTTTGCATAGTAACTGTGGTTTTATTGTTTCTGTACAAAATATACACATTTTTGAATATGTAATGCAGCCAGCTGGGGCGAGCTAACTACACAGTCAGTACAACGAGTTCGATTGTTCTAAACACACAGTACATGCGGGAAGAGACAGGTTTTACTTGTGGACAAGAATGGAAGTCGTTTGCATGATACAATCAGAGCCAAACCACACTTTACCTCGAGAAACCAAACAGAAGTAAAGAAACCAACACTACACACACATACTACAGTGTAAAGAACATTATTGCTATTTAGGTATTTGTATTTTTATGTAAAAATCTCTGGTACTTACCATCTCAGATTTGAGGATAGAAAAAAAAAAATGTGCATCCTTAAATAACAAAATCCAAAATATATGACTCTTACCAGCCAACAGCACACATGTTCTCATCTCTGATTGGTTCCTGCCCAAATGACAACACAGTATGTCATCAGTGTCTCTGTTGAACCTAGCCACTTTATTTTGCCTTCTCTTTGGTGTTACAGAGAAAAAGATGAAGAAGGGGTGGGAAATTAAAAAAAAAATTAAAAAAAGACCACATCTCTGTCATGAACGCACATTAGGCCTGTTTGACCGTCGCTGAACGAGCCTGAAGTGGTAGAACCTGCAAAAACCACATGACGTTTCCAATTACAAGAAGGTCACAAATACAATCTGCAGTCTAATAAATTCTCTGTGGGTGTATCCAGAGTGCGGCCGTGGCCTCGACCACAGCCCGTCCGGCATCGGCTCAGCCGAACACCACGCCGCTGGGAATTCTAGCAAATGTACAACAGTCAAAAGACGTCTACAGCTCAGGTACCGTTAGAGTTTGGGAGGCCAGGATCCATGGACGCAGGTGTGTGGGTGTATTGTTAGAATCTTACACAGGTAAGATGGATGTCTGCTAACACACATGCACACACGTACACAAAAGGTGAGGCATCTGTGAATGACCGGGAACAGCAGACACACAACTAGACTTTGGAGTATCTCTGGAATACATAATTGATATTAGTGACATCATGCGATATTGAAGTCATTTCCTCGTTAAAGATGTTCATTAGTCTGGACGGGATCGTCATGTGCCTCCTCAGGTGTGTTCGTCATTGTTATTAGTTACGGCCGGGGCGCAAGCAGTGGGGCGGCTGCAGGAAGGTGCACTGATGCAGGATCAGATTCATGGATCCAAATGTCAGCCATCACGGGAAAAGGAAAAAAAGTAATCAAGGTCTTGGGGGGGGGGCAACGTCCTCCCCCTCATTTCAGCAGCTGCATAAGTGGCTCCATCTGCGCTCGTCCTAAGTTCAAATGAAACGTGAGTGTGTGTCAGTGTCTGTGAGCCCGCTGCTTTCCTTCTTCTTCCTCTGGGTTTCTCAGGAAAACGGCATGACGACGGAGGGAGATGGAGAGACGATGACCACTGGCGGTCAAGGAGGACGGGGAGTGGGGGCCGTCTGGACTCGGGCGCTCATCAGACCCCCGGAGTCTTCCAGTACACACACACACAAACAGACACAGGCTCACAAACTGTCTCACTGGATGCACACACCCTCCCCTCCCTGGAGCCAGCACGGTCTCGAGTGCAGGTTATTAGATGACGTTGTCAAAGAGCTGCATGGACTGCATGATGTTCTCGTCCTGGAGAAAGATGAAGACAAGACCCTCACTTCACCTTCAGACACATGAAGCTATCTCACCTCTGCCTTCCATGTCCGCTCCAGTGTCTTGAATTCTGCGGTGTACCTTTTTGCATGACTCGATGAACTCCTCTATAGTAACCACCCCATCGTTATTTCGGTCCATTTTCTGAAAGGAAAAACAAAGCGACCGGAGATTTACTCACTGACAACTGCCGCCGTTCGTGCTGCAGATCAGATGTGTGTGTGTGTGTGTGTGTGTGTGTTTTAGGAGCGGACCTGGAAGAAGCTCTCTACATGTTCTCTGGGGGCGTCGTCCTGCATCGTGGGGTATGTGTACTTCCCCATCATGTCGTAGATGGACCTCATGATGTCCAGCATCTCCTACAAAGGGATGAACGAATGAAAATACTGCAATAAGTCCAACAATAAGTTTGTTTGTTAGATAAAAGCTATCAAATGTTCACCTGCACATTTTGATTACCATTTAATAACCTGCTGCTTTACAAATATATGTAAATATGCGTATTTTTTAATAAAATACAAATATT
>JBBMJM010146853.1:12530-23119 GCA_037832705.1 Centriscus cristatus
CTAATTACTTTGTCTCGATCACTTTCTACCTGAACTACACACCTCCTGCTCAATTGTTAAGCCTGGTTTACACCTCTCCATTGAATGGACTTTCACCCTAACATGCGCCCTAGCATACACCCTAGCATGTGATCTAGCATACACCCTAGCATGCGCCCTAGCATACACCCTAGCATGCGCCCTAGCATACACCCTAGCATGCACCCTAGCATACGCTCTAGCTAACACCTGAGTGTACCTATGTGTTTTCTGTTCTGTTTTAACTTTTTTTCAGTGCTTTGTACACACTACAACAAAATGGTGTTGTTCTCCTACAAACTGTTGAAAGTACCAAATCTAAGACATAAACAATATAGGAAACAACATAGGACAGACAGATATCAAGCGAGGTGTATGTCAGGCTATCAGCTCATAGGTAAGCTGATGATTTGACACCGTATAAATGAAGCTTCAGACATATATGCTGCTGGATTTCTTTATTTAAGATCATTGACACCTTGAGTGGCTCTTTTGAGCTGCATCATAACAAGGTTATAGAACCGTAGTGAGCAGGTGATCCAGAGTTAAGACAAAGGCCGAACCAATCTTTTTCCTCAGGGTTGTGCCGGAGACTCTCAGCAAACAACCGCACAGTTTAGAATCTCTTCTGCCGAGCAAGTGGAATAAGCAGTATCTACTGGAAATCTACTTTGGAAATCCAAAATAACGCGAATGAATCAGGTTTAGATTTTTTACTCAGATACTAATCAGTTTGGACTTTATAAGCACTATTCTATTTTTCACTCCATGGATCATTGTAAATCACTGTGAAAAACTCAGTCAGTTTTACTGCAGTCATTTTTAAAGTCAAACTGTTCCTCATAACAGGTAGAGACTAGTGCGCTGCAAACTGACAACGTTTGACGGACTAGTGCGCCACTCCATTCCCGTCTCCTCCACACACATCAGTCTTCTCTCAATAGGAGGAGGTGAGCACCGTCAGTCAAAATAAGTGGCAGCTAAACTTTATTGAATAGTTGTTGTTGTTTTTTTCTTTTAACTCAACAAGCCCCAGCTGAATGTTTTTCAGCAGACATGGTGTGTAGATATGGGATCTCGGTTGTATAATAATAGAAAATACTGATTACAAACACAAATACAATATATTAAATAAATGACAGTTGTGGTCCTGTAATCATTCACTCCTACTTAGTCCCTACGTGGGTAAAGGTGTTATTTGTACAATTAAATGTTAGAAATCATGATAACACATTAATGATGACTGATCCCCCAAAACCCCAGTGGTCAATCAGATTACTGTGTTGACAATGTATTGTCACTCTTCTCTTACAACGCTTCCACTGTCGAGGTGTTTACAGGTTGTATGTCTACAAATCTTCCCAGGTGATGCGCTGACACATAATGATAGCTAAAGGTCGTCGCCCACGTGCCTCTTTGGGAATCCCCCCCAGCGGTGACATCCAGTGATCAGACTGTGTCAATGTCACCGCTCTGACAGAAGCCCCGAAGGCGCCGAGTGTATCTGTCCATTAGCACTTGGAGAGGATTTACACGAAGCCTCGTAATGACTCACCGTGACCTTCATTAGGCTCTGCTGATGAGAGTCGTGTTCCTCCTGGTGGGGGTGTCAGGACAGGTCGCGGTGCAGGTGATCTGTTTGTTTGCGTGCCCATTGCTTCTCGATAAAGTCTTTTTTTTCAGGATGGAGCATGAAATACTCAACTGTCATTACAGACGGTTCTTAGAACAAATGCAGTCCTCGACAGAGAAAACAACAGAAAGTCGTCATCATCATCGTCATTATCAC
Source organism: Centriscus cristatus (assembly GCA_037832705.1). NCBI lineage: Eukaryota > Metazoa > Chordata > Actinopteri > Syngnathiformes > Centriscidae > Centriscus > Centriscus cristatus. The sequence goes on from JBBMJM010146853.1 coordinate 14,338, forward strand.
TCGCTTACTCCGGTTACGGGTGTGCTGGAGCCGATCCCAGATGTAAAGAGGTGAACGTCAGGGCCACATGAAGGACAGAACCAGTCATTAAGCAACTGACCTCATTGAATGTGGAGTACCTGGAGAGAACTCACACAGACACACAGAGAGCATGCAAACGCCTCAGGTTTCCAACGTAATGCACCTCAGCTGCATTTCACTTTCCTTGTCTGTCATCGCCACCGGGTGATCTCAGCTCGCGATGATCGGCCGTGAAGTGAAATGGTGTTAGTGTCCACAAATAAAGGAGAGAAAAGTGTCTCTCCTCCGTCAACGTCCTTCAACACGTCCAAGGACAAAGGAGCCGCTGTAACCCAGTGTTCTCTGATGGATGGGACACGTGCTGTCACTTCCTGCTGCTGTCGACCGGTTCAATATCTTATTTGTGAGTCGTGTTCCATTGTGTGAGTCTTTGTCGTTTCTTGCAAACGCCACAATCACAATGTGATTCACAGTCACACGCAAGAAAGATAGAGGAAGTAGCTGCTTTGTTTGTTTACGTTCAGAGGAGCCAAATGGAAACATGTTTGTGCGTGTGACTCCTGTGTGACGGGAACGCTTCAGATGGTAAATGTCAGATGCACAGATGTGCTGTACATGGTGCTGAACACTAATTCAGTGTGTGGTGTGATAATAGAACTCAGACCCAGCCTTTGTTTTTATCACCTCTGGTGCTTAAAGCAAACAAAATAAATTGGTTTTGTCCAGAGAGTAATGAGTGCAGTCTGGGCTGTGACTATTACCTGGATGCTGAGGAGACCCAAATCTTTCATCAAGCGAGGGGGCAAGATTCATCACGCTGCTTGTTTGGGGCCTTTGTTGAAATTAACTCTTAATAATAAATAGATTCCAGTGATTCCCTGAGGCAGAAGTTGTTTTACACTAAAACAAGCAAGACCGGAGCCCGCAGAGCGCCGCAGTGCATCGCTAATATCGCTTTCCTGTTTCCTCGACAGGCAATTTCGTTCCTCACGCCGCTGGCAGTGATATTTGTGGTGAAGATCATCCAGAGGACGGACAAGACAGAAATCAAAGAGGCCTGTTTAGGTACGTGGAGCCAGCGACGAGAGTGACGTCGCAAATTTTCAAAAGTGAACTTTGATATTGGCCTCAAAATGTTAATTTACAGGGGAAATAAATGTTACTCAGGAAACCAAAGAACATTTTACTGACATTTTACTGTAGTTCTGAACGTGGCTCACCACAAAAACCCCGTTGAAAGACCTTCCTAGTAGTTTATTTGAGCTACAACACACCGTCAGAGTAAGAGTCTGAGAGTATGTAAAAGATTTTCATATGCATTCGACTTCACTTCACAATGTTTGTTAATTCTTTTTTAATACAGTTTTTCAGTCCCACTGATTATAAGTCATGACAAATGTTTTGTTTCTCCTGGCGTTTTCTTGATTTATTTTTTATTTATTATTTTAACATTATCTGAAATATTCTATATCCATAGAGAACAGAAAATGTTTGTCTGGATAAACTACGACCAAAGTAAAGTAAAAGTAAAACAGGCTTTCCCAAACTGTCGATGCGGCTGTCAGCCTTTGGCCGCCGTGAAATGAATGAAAATAACGTTCAACAAGCATCAGCATGAAATTTGACAGCGTGCAGCTGGAGCGCCTCAGACTGACGTTGTGGTTTAATGATCCGTATTCTGACAGATCAAGTACAACGTGTCTCATTTTGTGCGTTTCTCTGATCCCAAATTAACAAGCTGTTAAAAAAAGAGAAAGAAAGAGAGAAACGTCCATCATCCGGAGACTCTGCAGCTCAGGAAGGAGTTTTAGCACCAGTGGAGCAGCGTGATTTCAGTTGGCCTGCAGACTACTGGGATTGATGAGTAGGAGGGCTCCACTCAGCCTAATGATCGGCCCCACTGCTTTGCTTGATCGCCCATTACGTGAATATACAGTTACAGTCAAACACAGTCCTCCTGTTCCCTGTTCCCCGGTATCAACGTTGAGCTCAGGCTGTAATTGCTTCGCAGCCAGATTCTACTCTAAGTAGGTGCGATGTGCTTGTCACCACTGCTGATGAGAAGCTTCCTGGAGAAATGCCTGACAGGTAGTTAAAGCTAGTTTGACCACATTTTGTCTCTTTTGTGACACTTTTGTTGGAATTATTACACAAATATTGTCGCTGCTCCTCCTCAATAGACAGACAGACGGATGTTTTATTTAATCATCATTATTATTGTATTAATCACCAAAGGGAATTGTCAAGTGTTACAGCAGCAGCAGCAGCAGCACAGAAATAAAAAAATGTAAAAATGCTCATTCTTCTAACAGATGTTGGCCAGACTAATGTCTATGTATTGATTTATTTATTTTGCTTTGCATTTATTGAGAAAAAGAAAAAAGAAAACAATAAAATCACAACATTCCCAAAGCCGAATAAAATGGAGTAGAAAGAAGAGTAATTGTATTTAATCTGCCCACATGTGCTGTCCCAATAAAATGTATTCACAAAGCACTTCAATTAAAATAACAGCAAGAAAATTCACAGAATCAATGAATTCTGTTAGTCGGCGCTGATCAATTTCTGACTGGTGTTGTTCCTGGTTCCTGCTGGTTGTCCAGTGTTTCGTGCTCCATGCTGTCTCTGTGTGCTGTGAGGAGCTTTCCATCGACAGGCCATGACTTCACTGTCACGTATCCGCCAGCTAGTTTCACACTGGAGCTGGCGCTGACAAACGCTACGGCTGGCAGGTAAGGAATCATGTCAGACGTCTGGGAAACCCTCTGGGAGCGTGAAGATACCAGTTCCAGGACTGCTGCGCTTGTTTTCGGCAAGACGCCAGATACAGATCAATCCAGGAATAATGAATTCCCATCATGAGGAAGATGTCGCGAGTTCACCGCTCTTGTCGGCCTCCATGAGACGTGATGAGCAGGACTAAATGCACGTTACAGAATGTCATGTCTTTTTACTCCAGGCATCAGCATCTCGTGTCGTGAAACGTGGGTGTTAGTGTGTGAATCTCTCTGTCTGCAGCAGTGTCCCTGGCCCTCGCCCTGAATGGAGTCTTCACCAACACAATCAAGTTGATTGTCGGCAGGTACGCACCACACGCTGGAGCGCTTCGCTGCAGATTGCATCCTTTGAGCCTTTGAATAAAAGAAAGTAAAAACACACAGAAATCATGCTGTGGGTTGTTTCCAGACCCAGACCTGACTACTTCCAGCGATGTTTCCCAGATGGACAAGTGAATGCAAAGATGTTGTGCACCGGAGAACCAGATCTCGTCTCTGAGGGACGTAAGAGCTTTCCCAGCAGCCATTCTTCATGTGAGTACCACTTCTCCCACTTACCTTTCCAAAGTAAAGTAGTACTGTCTACAAGTGATGTAAGTGCTTCAAATGTAAGTAGTGCAGTAGTGTCTCGACGTCATTGAATGTAGTCATAGCGATGTACCTGATGACATTTAGAATGTTCTCAAACGTTCAGATGTTCAATGCGTCAGTGTAACTTGCAGCAGCATCATCACTGACTACTGACAAGCTCCTTTTAAAATAACAAAACATCATCATTAAATCAGGACAAAACTAAAATAATATCTTATCAGGAGAGCACCCTGCTTCCCTGGCTCTTTTTGTTAAATAATTCAGATGTTTGGGGTTGTTTTGGGTTTTTTTCTGTTGTCCAGCAGATGAATACTAAGTGGTACGCTAGGAGGTGTTGCTGGGGCCCCGTACGTCCTGTGAAATTCAAAAAGTGGTATTTTGAAAATGTCACTGTGGTCTTTGTGTGAGTTGAACATGAGATATGCTTGCGACTGCTCGGGCGCGTCCACCGGCAGCAAAATGAGTAGAGTTATTCAGAAATTTAAAATGCAGAAAGTATATTTTGGTGTCCTCCACAGAGCCAGTGCCTCAGCTGCGTGCGTCGAATTCCCATTGTTTGCTTTTCTTCAAAATTCCTATAACGTCTCCTCTGTGCAGCCACACTCAACCGATAATTATGCAGATTTCACAAGTGTGTGCAGGAGAAAGTCTCCTTTCTATCGCAAGTATTTAAATGTCAAACGTGGAGATGAGACTATGGATCTGTTTCATTTTAATTCTCGGATTTAGCTGCAAACGTAAAAAAAAAAAAATGCAAATTCAGCGTCACGCACTGTTGCGAAGTGAACAGGTTGATAATGTGCAGGAAACACTTGCTCTCTCGCTGCAGCGACTTCTTCCAACCTAAGAAACCGACAGAAACGGTCTGTGTGAGCACCGATACCACACATGATACAGTAATACCACATTGTGTGTGTGTGTGTGTGTGCGTGTGCGTGTGCGTGTGTGTGTGTGTGAAATGGTGCAGGTGGTGGAAATTTCAAATTAAAAGATGGCTGTAATTTCATGGTCCGGGGCTGATTTCAAATGGCTGTTTGTGCGTGATACCAAAGCATCTGCTTTTAGAAACGGATGCTTTGAAGTGCTGACTGTGTCCCTGAAGAAGGGGCCGAGCGGGACACGGCTCTGTGACTCTCGGCGGCGCTGTCCCAGGATTCCATTCAGCGGTGCCATAGCATTAATGTCCGTACGTTGTAGGCTGAGGGTGAGGAAAGTGATAGAGAGAAGCGTGTGATGAGAGCGCCCATGTGTCAGCACGTCTGAGGAGAAGGTGAAATCCAATTTCCTGTCGTGTGTCTCCTCTCGCCAGGATGACGCCCGTTGGAAGTCGTCGGCGTAACAGAGCTTTTACGAGCTCGGGGTAGCGTGCAGAGAATACGGCTCTCGACACAAGAGTGAATAAAGCCTGATTCAAAGTGACATCTGCGCGTCACTTTGGTTTTCCGCACTCACGCACCGTTCACGGCATCGCTTCCTGTGGATTTTAACATCTACAGTTTGTCGTTGATCTCTGTCAGTTTGACCCGCTGATGACCCCTGAGGACCGACGTTCAGCCCCTCAGTCCATCCACAGTGAATCAGACGTCAGAGATGGTGTCCATGCTCCACCTCAGGTCTCTCGTTTGACCGTGACCTACCAGAACTGTATCGTGGAAAAAGCAGCATGACTACACCGACTCCACTATCGTCGTATAGAATAAAACAGGGGTGGGTACAAAATGAACGTTGATGAAAAGCGGTGGGCACACGTCCTCCCTCTGCTTCATGTGTGGCTGGTTTGACGTGTGAGACACTTGAGTGTGGGTGAAACAGCCGTGTGACTGTAACAGGACTCAATGATCCACGTTCTGTTCATATCACTCCAAAGGCGACAGACACTTCACCGGTCTTTGGAATCCGTCCCTCCCTCCATCCATCCAGACCTGCTCAGGGCGTTCACCGTCAAGAAAGAAAACCACGTCCTCATTCATATTCCACTCACCATTTACCCGTTTGCATCGTAAGCCATCAGATATGATCAATTAACATACATTTTCCAAACCCATCTGCCGTCCGGCCCTCTATGCCGAAATTATTCCAGCGAGACACACCTAATCACCTCCGTCAATCCCCATATATTTCACATACGGAATCTTCTAGACGAGATCCGTCCCAGCTCGGATTGTCCATCATCTGAGTTCAGCCTCTCGTGAGACTGAACTGCACTCCTGCAAAGTGTCTCTCCGATGTTACCTATTAGTCACTCGCTGCACGCTGGAGTTTGGGGTGTCCGAGGAGGTCGAGAGGAAGCTCGTGTAGGAGGGCGGCTGCAATTAAACGCTGCTAATAATGACTCCCTGTTAGATTGTTGTATGCTAATGAGCGAAGGGGCCTCAGCGCCTGAGTGGATGGTTAATATGCATCGCTTCTGGCGAAATGTAAATGGTTGTCCCACTTGCTCCGCTGGGGTCGGAGGTCAGCTCTGAAGGGAAGGAGGGGGGGGGCTTATTCAAAATGTTTATTATGATAGAACATGTTGGTGTGTGGTTCGGTGAAATATGTGAGAGGATGGATTTTATATCAGTGTGTTACACCTGGAATAATCCTTCCAATGTGTCTGTTGGTCAGTGTGTGACGGGCTGTTCCTGTGTGCACCACTTACACCAAAGCATTTCTATTTCTGTTCAAACCTTCGGTCCACAACCCTGAAAACATTCAGTTCCATACACACGAAAAGTTTTAGCAGTTTTCCTTTGTTCCGGTGGCGCCGCAGCGGATCCATGTGAAACATCCTGTTTAGAGTCAGTCTGCATCTTTTTTGACTCCGTGAACACATTCTGTGGGTTTAAAATGAGTCTGGAACAGGAACTGACAGCGAACCTCTGTCAAAGCTGGACAGTCTCACATAATTGAACATGATGTTTCAGATGAAAACTAAACTATAAATCCTGACTGAACATGGATCCACTGAAGCAGGATCCTTTTTCTTTCTGTCTTTCTTTCTTTCTTTCCACAGGTTAAATGTGACTAAATAAAACTATGCTATACCAGCATGAAAACGAATGTCTAATAATGTCCTCGTCATACCAGAGACAGAACAGAGAATGGAAACAGGACGGTTGATGATGACTGGGAGCACAATAACATGCAGCAAAGAATTGATTAATTCTCAGAGTATTTAATATCGAACGCCGCGTGAGTTGATTTAACTCGCCCAATGGATTCATTTTATGAATCTAGCCCTTGGTGACTTTCATTATTAACTATTGTTCCACTTTAGCGCTTTAGCTATTAAAAGGTTGAATTCAGTCTCATTATGCAAATATATTCATATTGTCTCAGAGTAACAAGATCGTTTCAGATGCTCGTGCTCGTGCTTTGCCGGTACGAATAGCGAAGTTCCTTCTTCTAAACGTATCGAATCTTCTGCTTGTCAGCGAACGGGAAGCAGTTAGTGGATCCCCCATGTTCGTCTGGAATGTTCCGACAGCTTAAAACGTCTCATGGCAAACGTCCTCAACATCATTGGCTTGTAACAACAAAACAGTAAACCATGTGCCCACTCGCGCCCGCGTGTTTAGCCCACACGTCATGGATGTTGGCTGGGTCGCAGCCGCACGCCTCCGAGGAATCCCACGTGCTCTGGCACTCCGTGGCAGAGGGGGGTGACCACACTGTGAAAGCCTTCCTTAGAAGCAGATATCAGCGTACATACATCTGACTCTTCCTCCTCCACAGCCTACAAACTGCTTCCTTATCCATGGCTGTTGGAGTCAGGGGATCAACGGGGGACTTATGGGTGCAGTAATACACCACATTTAACCACATGATTAGAGCAGTAATGTGTCTCTGAGACTAACCACTGGTGACTGTGTCATACAGAGCAGTCGGGTCATTGGGGGGGTCTTTGCATCAAGAGTCGTGACATGAGCTGGAAATGACTCCTGGTTTGCTGACACATACTGACGCTACAAAAGACCCCCCGCTGTGCAGGATCATGTATTATTTGTAATCATTGTGCAGACTTACCTGCTGGAGCCAATAAAAGTCTTACACATTAACATGCACTTTGAGAAAAAGCCCAGAGCTCTTGAGGAAAAGAGCCACTTTTCTTTCATTTTTCATTTTGCTGAAAACCAAGTTAGGTGTTAGATTTGGGGTCCAGGATGTGGTTTGAAACTGGGACACTGTATCGTTGTTCTTCTCCAGTGTCACACGCCAGTTTAGTTCTGGGGTGTTGGACGGACGAAACAGGCTGAATCCCTCAATGATGGGGTCGTGTCACGAGTCACTGTACTGTGCTCTGTTGCGTTGATCATGACATCATTGCTGCTGTGGAACCACCACCACCCCCCCGAAGAGGGGTCCGATTGTATGCACAGGATGAATTGCTGACCTCTCCTCTCTGTCCCCCCGGTCTAGTTGCATTCTCTGGTCTTGGTTTCACATCCTTCTACCTGGCGGGGAAGCTCCAGTGTTTCACTGATCCGGGCCGCGGCCGTAGCTGGCGTCTGTGCGCCATGGTGTTGCCCCTCTACAGCGCCATGATGATTGCGTTGTCCCGGACCTGCGACTACAAACACCACTGGCAAGGTCAGAACTCACAGCGCAGACCGACGTCCACCTTCCATCAGGCGGTTCCGCCTGCACGCAACCTGCTTTTTGGTGGATTTCATGCATGGATGGATCGGATCAGGTTTCCCTGCAACTATTTCATTTTATAGGGTTTCACCACTGACTATTGAATATTAACATTTAATTTTGGCGCTTTTAGTCCTCCGTAGAACGATACCCAACATTTATGTTGATGTGAATTTTATTTATTCAACCATTTTACACACACACATACATATATATATACACACACATACACGTGTCCATAACCACTGATGTGTGTGTGGCAGCCTCTTTACAAATGATTTTGGGTTTTTTTTCTGAGCGGGCGCCCCAGTGTGTGGGAGCATCGGCCTCATTCATATGAATAGGAGCGTCGTTTATATTCACACATCTGAACACAGCCTTAATCCAAGTAACTTTGACACAAACGTCTGGACGTGTTGCTGGGAGTGCTGCTGGCTTCAGGCAACGCAGAGCATTTATAGAGCAAACCCCGTGTCGCTGTAAACACACACTTTTTTCTTTTTTTTCTACATTGCTTGGCTGACAAATTGACAAACTTATCAACATTTTAAAAAAAAACAACAACACATGCTCTGAAAGAAAAATACAAATGAAAGTGAGTAGTGAGAAAAGTCTGATTTTACATTAATTTCATCAACTTCGGGAAAGGAAATTATAATTGAAGCCGCTTGTTTTCTATTTATGTTCGGAAGGACCCGCGAGAGAGCGAAGGTAATTCATATGCAAGTGTGGGAGTGAATATGATGTTTTCAAATGGTGTTAATTAGTCGGAG
>JBBMJM010146894.1:0-11032 GCA_037832705.1 Centriscus cristatus
ACACACACACACACACACACACACACACACACACACACACACACACACACACACACACACACACACACACACTTCAGCTGAGGACTAATCGACATTACATTATCATTTATCCTGGTGCATGTCAGTCCAATAATAATATGATCTCGTTCAGGGGAAATAAAAGCAATGAGGTCGGACACAACTGCCTCTCAGGTCTAAGCCCTCTCAGCCTCGTTAGCTGTCCGTAACCCTTGATGGCTTTTAGTTCTCTCTTCTAATAGTTTCAGGACATTAGCAACTGCAATGCATTTTGTGTCCAAAATAAAAGCTATTTGAGGGATGTTTGACTTCCGATGTGACACGCTGCAATGAAGTTTAGTTCCCATGTGTGGGAAATTTGTATTGGACTACTGCTGCAGTGACGGGGTACCAAAACATACAACCACACAACACAAAACCCACGGGTGAATTAAGGTAATTTGACAGAAGTAGGAAGGAATGGTTCTTGCAGTAGGTGATACTGTGAATGCAGCACATGAGACACATCGGATATAATTCTGTGGGCATATGTTTAACACAGGCTGCTCATGTGGGGATGAGGTAGATGATCTTTGACACCTATTATCTTCCACACTGTGTGTATGAGCCTGACCAGCCTGGATCTTGCCTGTGAAGACAGGGTGCCACACAAAGCAGTAACTTCATATCGGCTCTCTTGTTGTAAAATATCAGCATACATTTCTGGTCCATCCTAAATTGTTGCAAAAAGAGTGCATGGACGTGTGTTCGGGGTGATTCATCGATTTGTTTTCCTACGATCCAACTGCATCGATAGTGACTCGGCACCTCAATGATGACGACGTCACTGTAAGAATCGATTTAAAAGGTCAAACATTGATTCTAACGATCATTAAGCATTTGTGTGTTCTATTTAACGCGGTAACAAAATACGCACATGCATTTTTATCAAATCTAATGGTAAAGTCGCTCGATTTACGTCATTCTCGCTGAATTTGACGTCACCGAGGTGTGGATGGTGGGAGACTTTCAGGCCAAATTTCAAGTCGAGTGTGTGGAAAAACTTTGGGTTTTGTAAAAAGGGAGATGCTGTAGACAAGTCAATATCTGTCTGTCGAATTTGTAAAGGCCAAATCGAACACAGCGGCAACACAACAATCTATGAAACGAACTGGCAAGGAGGCATGGCATCGCAAACGAAGCAGCAGCAGAGGCGGCACGAGGTAGAACTAACATCAGATAAAACACTCTCAGCAGCATGTTTGGACTGAAATTAGACTTAACCCGACTCGCTGCACCTTATTTATAAAAAGTGAATGTTGTTTTTGCCATTAATCAATCTGTTTACTTATTTATAGTCATACTTAATTAATCCCTGATTCTCTTTCAAGTCTTTTTAGGTTTACTATTATTAGATTAGATTAATTTGATTACTGATCAACTGCATTCCGACTTGGAACTTTACAGATGTTTGACATCCTTTCAGTTTGCCTGAAAAGAGGGTTTTAGTTTTTCACCGACCCTGTGTTCTGGCATGGACCCTCTAAAGTCTCACAAACTGCTTCAGGCGAAGATACTCAGGGCAGCGTTGATCAGATGGTTACGAGTTGGTAAATGAAAAAGGAGTCGCTGGGGCTGTGGAGCTGGAGGGAGGTCAGGTCGCCTGCTTTCTCTCCTCATCTCTCCTTGATGCTACAGCTTCTAGCAGACATATTTTGCACTATTTAACTCATTGGTTTTTCAATGCTTCCCACCTTTAGACGACTTTGTAAATCAATGTGTTGATATAGTGTTTATATACAAATGACCCCAAACAAAAATATCGTCAAAATATCTTGAATGACACAATGAGAAGCAAAGACCTCTTTCCCCTTTCCCCTGCATATCTGAGCGTGCATGTGTGTGTGTGTGTGTGCGTCACCTGGTGTATCTCCTGCCAGCCGTTCTCATCCACACAGCCGACCTGCGCGTGGTCGTGCAGCAGCAGCTCGCAGCAGTAGGGGTCTCCTCCGACCATTGAGCTGTGGTAAAGAGGAGTTAACCCCCTGCTGTCTTTGTAGTCAGGAGAAGCCCCCAAGTCTAAGAGTGTCTGGTGGGGAGAGATGGAACGGAGGTATGTCACTCATACGACATCATCAGAGGAAATAATCACACCAAGAATTAATCTGCAGACGTTTCAACAGGAAATCAGTTGCATGACTTGATGTAAACCCCACGAACTAGACACACGAGGTCAGTGGAAGTGTTATAGAGACGAGCGATCCCTCCATGAATCACACTCACTATAAGCGCTGTGTGGTTCTTGCTGCGCACAGACTTGTGCAGGGCAGTGATGCCGTCTTTTGTTCTGTAGTCCAGATGTGCGCCGCCACTCTTCAGCACTTTGATGAGCTCTGCGCATCCTTCCAGCTGTGCGGCCAGCGTCAGAGGACATTCTGTGAAACCCAAAGTGCAGCAAGAGCCAACATGTCTTATTCTTATATAACGTACATCTCCGTTATTGAAGACGTTCACACTGCACTTCTTAATGCTCAGCTCCAATTGTCTGCTGAGATCCTTTTCCATCAGCTTGCAGTGTGAACGGACTACGGCCCTGAAGTGACTTCAGGACATCACATGCAGTACGCTGTGTGTCCAAAAGTAAATATGGATACCGCGTGCGTCAGCGTGTGCGTAGCTAATTTGAAGCCTTTGTCGGACAATGATTCAGATCAGACAAATGCCTAATCGGAATCACTTGATCTGAATCAAGACAGTACAGATGATAACAACTGGGTTTTGTGGTGCAGCGGCTGCTCTCTCCCTCTCTGAGAGGTGTGTGTGTGGATGCGGAGTCAATGTCACACCTCCTCTGACGCCGAGTTTTGAAATGAAATGAGACATAAAAGAAGTCACACGTTAACTGGGTATGTTGCCTTAGGTTTTAACACGTTCAGTGACTATAAACGTGTAAATCCATCGTCCACAGCTGATTCACAGCCAAATGAGCAGCTGCCTCCTGTTGGTGATAAGCTCCTCTATCAGACTACAGGTCACCCAACAGGGAAATCTCCTTTATGGACGGACAAACATTTGAATAAACATGGAGGAGGAGATTAGCAAAGAGTAATCCAGCTTTACGGAGAATGCACAAGAGCGAGAGAGAGAGAGAGAGAGAGAGAGAGAGAGAGAGAGAGAGAGAGAGAGAGAGAGAGAGAGAGAGGATGAACGATGGATCGCTGGACGATGACTGTAGGCTGACTGCGGTGACGTCCTCACCTCCCGTGTCTGGATCATGGAAGTTGGGATCCAGACCTTTGTCCAGGAACCGTGAGACCTTTTCAATGTTCCTTTGCTGCACATACTCCATGAACTTCTTCAAGTTTGCCTAATGGAGGGAGACAAGGGAAGGGAGGGAAAGAGAGGGGAAGCAGAGGAAGAGGCAGCTGTGATTGGGTGATGCAAGACTCATGTGGCTGGGGATGTTTAATAATGCAGCTCCGAGATGAAAGCTCAAGTCGCTGCTTTCTGCTTCTCCTGCGTTTGAAGGTTTTATTTCTGTTCTGTCATGCCAAACAAATGGACCATGTGCAGCGGATATATACGGTAAGCTATTCAAGGATACACCAGGAAGAAAAGACGAGGCGAGAGCTGTAAAGTAACACTGGAATGAAGAGCTTCATGAGGCCAGGAACAGTTCAAATGCGCAGCTGATACTTTGACATCACCTCACATCAACGTTCCACCATCTACACACGAAGGCTCCAGTCAGACGGTAACACACACATACACGTTTGTTTCTCCTGATCAACATCCACTGCATCTGATCTGATCTGAATCTGAACACTGAGAACTCCCAACGTCACATCTACATACGCTGATGTCTCCACACGCAACACGCATTTCCTGCTGCACAACTTGTCTTACCTGCTAGCACGACAACAGGACGCACACAGGAGCGCAGCAGCCGTCTGTACACTTACCTTGTACATCATATGATGTCTATCCCTCGTCTGTCCCACTCTGAATCTCACACAGTCCCCCCTTCTCTCCACCCCGAGTCATCTGCTGCCTGCCTCTCTGAGCCTGCCGCTTGGGTACACACACACACACACACACACACACACACAAACACACTCACTACTTGGAGCTGCCGACCACTTCTCTCCCCATATATGAGTCAACCTGAGTGAAAGAAATTAATTTCCCCCATCTTCCCTGTCAAACAGTTGTTATGGTGATGGGAGCCAGTGTACACATGAGTGGGACAAGAGCTGTGGCACCGTGTGCGTCCTGCATAATGCCGTGGATAATTTATGGATGATTTATCAGTGATCAGCTGGTGTGCGTTGTGTCGCCTGTTGAGTTGATAAAATGCCGTTGCTCCTCTGCTCCTTGCCAACGTATGGAGAACTGTGAAAACAGACTATATGTTCTATGGACGACACGACTAAAATACAAATAAACAGCCAACACCCATGTTGTGTTAGTATCATGTCGTGTGTATGACAGTAAACAACCACCAGAGGGCGATAAAAACCCTCACGACTACACCCTACCAGTCACACGCTTTGACCAATTGAGACACACAATTTCGATCCTCTGTATGTGTCACACATATTCCACAATTACAAATAAAGCTACATTGGACGTTGAATGGTGAAAGTGCAATTTGTGCAGAGACGGAATCATTTTGTTCCTTTTTTTCCTGGCACTGCTCTTTCAATGGTTCAACATGTCAGCCAATACAGGCTTACTTTCCAGCTCGGTCCTCTCTCATCTCAGGCTTGAATGAGTAAGATGTTAAGAACAAAAGTGAGGCTTGTGGGTACTTGTGTTCCCCCTAGGTCTTATATAAATATATAAAAATGTAGCAAAAACAGCTACAAAAATCAGAATTTCTGGTCTTTCTTTCTTTTCTTATCTTACTTTATGGCCTGCTTTTTGTTAATTGGTGACGTTTTTGATGTGACATTTTTCCAAAACCTTTCACCAACACTTGAAACTTACTGGTGAATGCCTTCAGCATCCCTGAAATTCTGGATGGATCAGGAGAAAAAAAGGGGGCACATCACAGCTAGCTACCTGGTGCTGGTTCCTTCCTGTCATGTTCCTCTGGCAGCGAGGGAGGATTATTTCCCAATATGTGATAAAACATTCCCTCAGCGGTCTGCAGCTATGTTCTGTTTTTCATGCCCATATATGTACTGTCGTCCTTTCGATTCATAAAAGGAGGCGTGCGCTCCCCATTCAATTGCCTCTGATCCATACAACATGCACATATGTGTGTCAGACACTTCCCCTGCCCTATATTTACACTTATTACCACATGGCCACATCGCCCCTGGTCCCTCACAGCTGGCCTGCACTATGCGCTGCCATGGATGAGTAGTAATTACAATGCTCGTCAACATGATGCTTATTCAGGAGGATCATATACTGGCCTGTTGTGAGCTGGCCTGGAAAATACACACATGGTCTGAAGCATCGTTGCTCGGGCAGTAAACACAGAGAGCCAGTGGGTCATGGGCACGCTCAAGGGACCACTGTGCATCAAAATGGTACGATCGCGGACTAGAGCCGAGCTAGAGCTGCTAGAGATCGGTTGGCCTCATCGACTGGCTCTCAGTGTCATCAAGAATACGCTGTGTTTAGTGAAGACATGGATGTGACAACGGTCAACGTCATTTTTCACCATGATGCACTTTCACTGTGTTTTCGTCCGTTCGTCCATGAACATCTTGGCCTTTCTATTTTTCATCCAAAATGTATCCACAGCTTTCAGTACTGAAATCTCATTCCTAAATGAGCATGATTTGGTGATTCATGCTGTTCACCCTTTTTTGCGCATGCAGCATTAATCTGGCCGTACATTACCTTCTTTTTTACAATGAAATCTTCTTTCTCATGCTTCCATTTGTGACACTTTGCTGAGTCGTCAGTTCCCATAGTAACCACATAAAAGCTCAGCACTCGGCAGCGTATATGCAGAAAGTTTCAAAAACACAATAATGGGTCATTAACCACTGGGTACGATCTATTTAGAAATTAATCACACAGACGTACGTCTTCTGCATTCTGAATCTCAGTGGAAAAGTTGAAAAACAAAAGACGATGCAGCAGGTCAGATCAGGTTAATCAGATCAAATGAATTCCTTTAAAACATGCGTTCTGGTGATAAATACGGAGAGATGCACGGCATGTACATATCACACGATACTAAACGACAGCCGACAGAGCATGAAAAAGAGTTGTCCTTAATGCAAATTGAAGCTTCAACTAGCAGAGAAAAGTTCTTTATCTTGTGGGTAGAAACATCAACAAAAACATCCCTCAAGGCACAGAATGTTCCTGATTTTGTGTTTGTGCTTTGTTCATGGTCACTTCTTTACAAGACGGAGTGAGAGCCGGCAGCCCTTGGCCCCTATTTCTCATGTGTCTTCTGCCTCAGCCCTTCGCCTGCCGCCGCCTGATGCAGCTTTTTCAATTAAACACATATACAAATACATGCGATACAGTACATACTTTGCACCATTAACTAACACATTAACATTAACCAACTAGTAAACTAGTCGGTGCCTGTGTGTGTGTTTCACTCCATCTGCTCAGATAGTCTTACTGAACCTGAACACTGGAGGAAGGTTAAGTCATTGTATTTTGAGTTCATTGTATAATTTATGGATTCTGAGTAGGAAGGTGTAGAGGCTTGTTTCCATTAAAAATGTAAAAGAATGACATGGTTTGACAGGAACACAACGTTATCAGAGCTACGTGGAAGAGGAGGAAATAAAGCAAAGACAGGACCTCACCTGCAGTCATCATGATTTCACGTGAGACTTACTAAGATTTTCTTTTACATCTATCAAAGAGTTTAGGTCTTTATTGTGTGTTTGTGTGTGTAGCCAAAATGCATACCCAGTCAGTCATGTTAACACATACTGCATATTGATATACTATATATTTTTCATCGAAAAAAAAATCTGTTTTTATTTTCTTTGTTTTGTTGTGTTTCTTCCACCAATTTTTAGGATAAGAGGGTTTTGTTCATGTTCCCGGATCACATCTTTGTTGAATCAATGTTAATGGAATTACAGTATAATTAAAAAAAAAGGCATCTTAGAACATATATTTTTTTGTATTTAGTGATTTGAAATTACTCGTCATTATTGCTGTTTAATTGGGATCAACAGAGTTTGAGTTTGTCCGACAGAGAGTGAATCATGTTTCAGCGTCAGTCACTGACTTAAAGAGTGATTTGAAAGATCATGTTCGGGGATTTGGTGAAGTTGTTCATCACAGGAGCACAGTAATTACCTTTCCTAAGCTGATGTGGATGTTGAAAAACTTCCCGGCAAGACCCAGAACATCTTTTTGTTGTTCTTGTGCCGCATGCATGTGTGTGTGTCTCAGTGAGCAGTGTCTGGATCTGCAGGATGTTGGTCTCTGAACGAGGACCATTGATATAACCACACATAACAGGCTTAAATTGTAATGCTTTTCTCCACAAAACAGCAATAACCTCTATGACGGCTTATGACTTCATCCTGAGGAACAGGATTTTCTGTGAGAAGAAATCTTTTATATTAAATCTATAGCAGCACTGTAAATCCTTGGGTAATGCGAAACCCTTAAGGGGAATTTACACTGGAAGCGTCGGCAGCGCAAAACGTCTGCGGTGCGAAACGTCTGCGGCGCGGAACGACTGTGGCGCGTCTCCGCTGGTGATAGTGGCCATTCGAGTCGGTGGGAGTGTTTCAGCGCGTTTCTGCAGCGTCTCAACAGGGACCATCACGGCCGCCCCACTAAAGAGCGTGCAGTTGCAGCTGAGATGCATCAATTTCCACAGAGCAGATCGCTCAGATCCGAAGTCACACACAATAAATACCACACAGTGAATCCAGTCCATTTTCAAAATAAAGACCACGTCCCAAATGTGTAAGAAGAGCCACCGGTGCAGTATGTGGGAGTCGTGGATGGGGAAAGATTTATCCCACAAGTGGAGACACACAGTATCATCAGTGATAGCTCAAACTACGAAATAGTTTTGAAGTTTTCATAAAGTAATAAATTAACATTCAGAGGCTTGTGGAATCCAAAAGAGGAGTGAGGAAGAATGTGTGGTGGTGAAGCCTTGTTCTTGTTTGTTGTTGTTTGCTCATGCCGTCTTGTGACGCTCGTGCTATGTTGTGTTCTCGAAGAACACGCTTGGCGTTCTCACTGTGAATTCACATCGCTTCCAGTGTAAATCCGGTGTTAAAGCTTGAATAACACCACATCATATTTAAAAAAAAAAAAAAAGGAAGGGAAAATTGAGATTCATTCACAAACATTTGTACAAAAGGAAGCACATGCAGCACATCGGCACTGAAAATAACACTTGCCGATTCATAATTCAGCACACTTAAAACACGTTCATTCATCATTCATGTGTATAGAAGGGGGAAAAAAACAGAGATATACAGTACATGGTGCTGTTCCCATAGTAACTGCGTTTCACAATTTCAAAAGCTATTTCTGCGCACGATTCTGTTATCGTAGTTTCTTTGGCTCAATGTCTCATATATATCATATATATATGACAATACATCAATCTACAGTACATCAGTATACACATTGTTTAAGCAGAAATTCATTCAAATCGATAAAAAATACGTCCAGTCCAGACCAAATACTGCAAAGTGAAACAACTTGCAACGTGCAACGATGTGCACGTCCACTTACAGCAGAAAGGTCCCGCAACAGTACAGTTCACTGCATCCACTCATTGTGGCCTGTCGTGTCATTTCCACAGCAACGGGTGCACTGTGACCCTTTGTAATATGTAGTGTTGACCAGCGCTGAGGTCCAACAGGACCGTTTTTAAGATGATACGCCGATTTCAACCAAGACTCCGCCTCCAAACTGGAGATGATGCTCGTGGCAAATCTCCGTGAAGACTTCACAGGGTTAATGGACAAAACACAACCAAACAAACATGCAGTATGGTTGTTATGTGATCAGATAGCCAGACAACATAATAAACCTTCAGGGTAGCTTCATGAGGATGTGCTTGCTAATGTTAAAATGCTAATATTAGCGTCAGCATAAATCCCATAAACAGAATTTCACCAAGGGCCCTATTTAGATGGTCAAATAAAAATATGATGATAATATCAGAACCTTGAGGTTAAACCAGAGGTTTAGTAAGGTTAGGAGGATCTCTGTCTCCTCAGCTCTGAAACTGAGGAGACACTTTCATCTTGGTCATTCTGCCATCTAACCAGCAATCCGCCGTGCGACCCAGGTGCGTCACTTTGAAAGGGAATGAGGGGGGAAGCTCGGATTGGCTGATTGAATGATACACTCAAAAAACACCCACGACTCATTCACAGAGTAAGTCCAACCCTCTCCGACATGGTGCACAGTTGGAAGACGAGCCGTTGAAATAGCATGTGACGGAGACACGCCCATGTGCCCTGGTGCTTTGTGCTTTGGACCGCCCACACAGGGCATTAAATGGAGGTGACCGTTTACAGAAAACTTTCTGTTGGATGTTGGATAATTATTTTGTATCTGACGCATTACAGCAATCAGACTGCTTACACATACAAGATATTTTTCATGTGATAATTGTGTGAAACTGGCTTTTAATATCATCCTATATTGATCACACGTCGTATATTCTATCTAAACCAAATCGTTTTTTGTTTTCGTCATTAAAAAAAGGCCAAATCAGAACAACATGACGTTAGGGTCGCTGTCCTGCAAAAAGCTGGATGAAAGCTGGATCACTGCCACCTGCTGATGCAGCAACACTCCACAGCCGCTCAGTAAATGTACATTTGAACATGTATGGATTAGGGTTGATTCGGCGGCTGACTGTTTTCAATTCATTAGTGGTTTTCACACACATCGAAAAGGGTGGATATGAAAACACATCACAGCACAGGTACGTTGAAAGTCATGATTACATCCACAACTGAGAAGACAAATCCACACAGCAGCAGAACTGCTTGGTTCCACTGTAATTTACTGTCACTCTGGTTTAAGTAGTAACGTGTTGTATCTAACCTCTGTGGCCCAGCTTCTCGCGGCTCTCTCTGAACGCAGCAGCATGGTGTCTCCTGAGTAATCCTTTTCTCAGAGGTGCGGGAATAATACAGTTTAGCTCTCTGTAAAGTATCTATTATACCTGATGAACTGCAGCTTATGGCTGCACGAGCTAGCTGTGATCGGGTTGACCCGAGGCCAGGACAAAGCACAGCAAAAAGCCGCTCACCAACACAATCGCAGGCATGCGGAGGACAGAGCTCATTGTATGTGGAGCGCAACAAATTCTGCTGGACACTCTCGGCTAGTGCCACACACGCACCCACCCCTTCCTCTTAGTGACACGCAGCAGCTGGGTCCTGCGTTGCCACTTGCATCAGCAACAACCGAGCTGAAGCCTTGGATTGTTTGCCAGCCCATTAACACAAGAGGGTCCAAAGAGGAGCAGAACATATAAATGTGGTGACCTGTTTTCATGATGACGCAGATACACACACACACACACACACACACACACACACACATCAATAGTGATATGTGTCAGAATGACACACATTCATGAGCCTTATTTGAAATATGCAGCCCTTGTGTAGGCTAGAAGTGCAGTGCGACACGTTCCCAGCAGTTACAATGGATTCCATTGACGGTGAGGTGGTACACTGATGCACCGCTGAGGCCGGCAGCCACTGTTCTGCAGCCATTTTCACAGAGACGTTCAATCTAAAGAAGTCCAGAAAATCTGTTTCCTGAAACACAAGTAGATGAGTGTTTTTGTCCGTTTGTGTTTGTTGGTGGTGGTGGTGTAGGGGGCTGGGGGGCAGAGAGAATGAGGGGAATGCAGCCTGTCATCAGAATCAAAGGGTCCAGAGAAAGGAAGAGCTGAATCAGGTCCAGTCAGGTGCTCTCTCTCTCTCTCTGTCCCTCTCTCTCTCCCACCCATGCCCTCCCCAACACACACACACACACACACACACACACACTCTTTTCCAGTCATTTCTGTGTTTCTCCAACAGACAATCACAGGATG
>JBBMJM010146914.1:0-11030 GCA_037832705.1 Centriscus cristatus
GCCAATTTATACATTTTTCTAACAGCCGTCAGGGGGCGCTCTAGCAGAAAAAGTGAGACAGGTGGAATATGTGGGCAACTGCGGCTTATAGACAGATGCAGTTTATGTATATACAAGATGTTTTTTCCTTTAAAAATGTACTGGGTGAGGCTTATAATCAGGTGCGCTCTATAGTCTGGAAATTACAGTACTCTAAAAGTACTTACTGATGTCATGAATGTTACTACTTTAGTTTGCAATTAAATGTTAATGCTATGAAGGTGTAAAGGTCCTAAATGTACTGTAGTGTTAACTGCATTATTGTTTAAAAAAATCAAGTATGTGGTGTTTGGAAAGGAGGAGGAAAGAAAATTCTCATTTGTAGAAGTCATTTTACTGAACACTGAGTCTTATTGGCTGAAATATACAGATTGAATATGACAATTTTCTTCTACTGACAAAAGCAAAAGTGCAAAATCCACTCTTCATTTGAAATAATAAAAAAAAAGCTGCATCAAGAAACTTCACAGCAGTTTGTTACTGACAGCAAACGTCTATGACCCACACACTCAACGTTCAAACCCTACAAAGCCTAAAGCATATCGGAGTTCTGTCCAATCGTTTCAACGAGTGAACCGGAAGTTGAACGACATTTAGAACGAAAAAACTGAACAGACATCCCATCGTCAATAAATACATGCGTCCACTACCTGGTGTCACATCGGCAGAATGAATCATTTGTGGTAAAAACAGTCAAACGTGACGTCGGCCTGTTCGGGAACAGAAGCGCCGGAAACAATCGGGAGTAAAAATAACACTGCAAAGCTGTTTATCACGTTCATTCAATGATTTGTAACAGCTACTGGTGCAAAACAATCCTTCGATGAGAACAGATTATCTCGAGTTCGTCCTCTTAAACAAACATTTAAAAAAACAAAAACAAATTTAAAAGCGCGTCATGAATCAGCTGAGGAAACGAACGTGTCACTGATGGTCCACTGGTCAGGAACATATTCATCGACTGAAATCCAGCCAGAACGCCGGCTGTCACTGTTCAACAGTCAGGAACATTGATACGTGATTTCAAATGAAACTGTCAGTTACAAAGTGCACAAAGACAAATGGGCGAGGTGGGGTGGGGGTGGGGGCTGAAAACAAGAAGAATGATTAATGAGCTTGTCATGCTGTACAATCTTTGAAATATGTAGTGGGACGAGAGCACTGGATGGAACTCAGACTGAAATGTGTTTAGTCTGTTTGCTGCTTTAATTCACTATACAAATGTGCAATTGTGTATATCGAATTAATATTGTGACGATTTCAATTAGGGGGAAAAGTGTTGATACAATTAAAATAGGTCAATTTGAAGTAACATCTAAAGTACTAAAACACTAACTGTTAATAGTCCTAAATATTAGTGGACTGATGTGTTTGGAATTAATGATTATTTTTGAATCGTTATTGGCCAAACTGTCTCATCACACCTCTGGGTAACTCAGGTAATTTAATCAAGTCACTGACAACCAGTTCCTGGTGTGTAACGTGTGCTCAAAGCAACAAAGAGGCAAACTCTCCGTTTAGTGTGAATAAGCAGCTTGAAGCTGAAACCTCGCTGAGTCACTAGAACCAGGTTTCCACCACACGGCACCGCCTGCACCCGCCTCTACTCGTCTCCTTTGGTTTCCATCAGCACCAGAAAGTACCTGATACTGTTTGGTCTCATGTCCGATCTCATACAATTAAGTCACCTGAGAGTTTCAAAAAAAACTTCCGATTCGTGGACGTCCAGACTTGACAGTGATGTTGACCCTCTTAGATTTGTGGAAATACAAAGTGCTTGCTAGGAGCCGCTCCCTAGAACTGATATTGGCGAAGGCCGCAAAACCGATCTGACGCCAAAGCACGATTCCTGCTGTGATCTGCTCCGAGGAAATTTGGACCCACGTTTTCTTGCTCGTTTTGGCAAAGAGCCTTAATCCCGTTCACATCCTCCTCTGTTTCTGGGTGGAATAGTGAAGACGACATTACTGCGGCTTGGCAGTAATGTCGTTTGTCCCCTGTGCAGCTGAACATAAAATCCTGGTGGTGAAAGCGAGTAGAGTCTTGTCGGGCCGGTGCTCTGTGGTGGAAGTTTGTGTTTTACAGGCTTTGATCTACACAGAGGCACGACAGACTGAAATGCAGGGGTGGGGTGGGGGCTTCATTAGGACTGATCCTAATGAGCCAACGGAGTGAAGGATGACTCATTCCGGCGGTGGAGGTTCAGCACGAGCCACTTCAGCCGTTTAGGGGGGGCAGAAATCAGCAAAGTACGGGTGCTGCAAGGCTTCTTCTGCAGAGATCCTCTGGACAGGATTACATTTCAACAGGTTCTGGGTGGGATCAAAACAAAGACCGTCAGCGGCTTCTCGAACCTTTCACCTGCACAACCAGTCAAAAAAAGAACATATTTGAAGCAGCATGGTGGAAGAAGATCAGAGTACCTGGAGTAGATCCCGTCCTGTGCTACTGAGTTTGGGGACCACGTTGACCAGGGAGGTGGTGGCTGGATACAAGGGATATGGCTGCAGGTGACGACAGAGGACACTGATTGACAGTCCAGGGGGGAAATTCACCGAGGAAGGCATCAATGATTTACCTTGTAATCTGGGAGTTTGGTCATCGTCTGCCACTGTTCCTCGGTCGGCGTACCCAACAACGTGTCACTAGAGGTTAAAGAAAATGACCTTAAGAGGAGGAGCGCACCTCTGGAAATCATTGATCACACAGCCAATGTGCTCAGTCACTTCAAACAAAAACAAAGGATATCGGAAGATTCTTTTCAACTGGTCGTCCACGTCGTTTCCGGGGAATAAAGGCCGTCCGGCGTTAGCGAGCTCTGCATCACATCAGGATAAAACAACACATCAGGATAAAACAACGCATCGTTACACGTTTTCATGTCTCCAGTTTGGCAGATACCTGCGAATATGCATCCAGCAGACCACATGTCGATTGAGGTAGAATAGAGTTTAGCACCAAACAGCACATCCGGGGGCCGGTACCACAACGTCACCACCTACAGAGTCCACAGAGAAGAGTGTTGAGGACTAATGGCGCCGATGATCCGGGGTTTCAGTCGGCGCAGTCAAACACAAACGAATGCAGCAGCGTCGTCAATAAAACTTAACGAGAATTAACGAGAATTTTACAAAGACAAATAGAGATGTAGTACACATCCACCTACCTCTGCTGAGTAACATCTCACAGGAATGCCAAAGGCTCGGGCCAAACCAAAGTCAGCCAGCTTCAGTTCCCCATTCTGTGAGAACGGGATTTTTAAGATTCAGTGACAGTGACATGATGTATTAGTTACCGTCAGTGCACATGTGAGGTCATTTTGTGGAATTAAGATATGTCTTTTTTTTTTTAATCCAGGTGCATCTAAACACTCACTCTGTTGATGAGGAGATTCTGCGGTTTCAGATCTCGGTGCAGAACATTACGACTGTGACAGAACGCGAGGCCTTTCAACAGCTGGTACATGAACGACTGCAAAGCCAAAGGAAGGAACAGAAACACGGATGATTCAACAGGTTCATTCAGAAGGTTTAGAATTGTTCAATAACAACTAGATCTGCTGTTGTATTCTCTCACCTTCACGGTTTCTGGATCTAAATCACCATTGCAACTGTCAAAATACTTCTTCAAATCCTGGCGTGAAAAGAAATATATATATATGACAATGCACATGTTAGGGTGAGCAGCTGCATGTTCATAAAACTTTGAAAGCTGGACAGTTTATCTCACCTGATCACAATATTCAAAGACCAAAGTTAATTTCTTGTCACTGTGCAGAACGTCATGTAGCCTGTGGAGGACCGGGCAGTGTTATGGAGATACATGGAACAGACAGCGAAAGTAAACTTTAGGTTGGTAAAAAAGACTGACCTGACAATGTTTTTATGCTTCAGTTCCTTCAGAAGACAGATTTCTCTCAGAGCAGAGCTCGGCACTCCCTGGAAGGAAAGTGATTAGCACGGAGTTGCTAGCTGCTTGCTAGCAAACGCTGACACACGAATATCCATAGAGACATATACCTCATCGTCATCGTCCAACCGAACCCTCTTCAGCGCCACAATTTCGTGGGTTTCTCTGTTTTTAGCCTTAAAAACGGTGCCATATGTCCCTACCGAACAAATACATACAGCGTTAGTTGACATTAGATCGTACATTAGCTGACGTTACTGGTACAGTATTAGCTAACGTGATAAGACGTACGAGAAATACGGCGAGACAACCTTTTCATAAAATGTAGCAAAACTCTCCACACTGAACTTTATAGGGTTAAAAAGGAGAATCGGTAAACGCAGGTTTACAATCCAGTTAGCGTTAGCTAGCCCCATTATAAATCAATGCTACGTCCGCAAAACTGCTCAGCTAATTTCAACTTTATCACTGTGTATAAAACGTACCCTCTCCGATCTTTTCAAGCTTTTCGTATTTCTGCATAGCTGACCGGTGTCGCCAGCTTAGCAATAGCTAGCAAAACAATGAACTGTGAAAGAAAGCCCCCAAATTGGGGTAAGTGGGACGATCGCTAGCGTTAGCAGAGAGCTAGCTGCACTTGCTGCTAGTCGTCGTTCTGCAGACAAGCTTGTTGGTCCTCTAGAGGCCAAAAGATGAATTGCAACAATATTGAAGGAACGATGCCACAAATCTAGAGATGCCGCAGTATCCTAAATAGTATCCTAAATGTCTCAGGGAGCAGAAGAGGTGCAGATGAAGACAGGTGTAATAATATTCTACATTCATGTAATAAACAAGACAAGATTTTCATGGATCAGGTGTACTCGTGTGTCCCGCTTTGGTACATTTTTCAAATAAAACCATATATTACATTTAAAAACAATAGTCATGGCTAATATTCAGAACTTTGTTTGACTTAACCCCCCAAAAATGAAACAGCAAAGACAACATATACTTGCATTAAAGCAAACATTGTTCTTTATTTCATGAGTTTATATTACTATACAGGAAAAGTCATCATATGAAATTCTTACTTAAAGACAGTAGTGTAATTTGTTCATGAGCAGGATGGTCCACTTTTATTTTTAAAGCAAATTATTTATACAGTGTGCGTGTGTAGACTGAAACACATTCACTATTGCTCTAAAAAAAAAAAAAGCTTAACACCTTGATCAGTGTTCATTTTTGCGCATCGGCTCTTTGCCTGCGGATCAGATCCGAATAAAGTCCTCCTTTGCTCAGCAATTCCGAGTGAGTCCCAGTCTGAGAGGAAAACAGGAAGCGGTTAGATTTAATGCAAACTTACATTACAGCCAATCGAGTGCAAACTGAATTGGAGAGTCAGTTCTTAGTCACTTTCGATTTACACAGTAAATTAAAGAGAGTTGGTGAAGGGCTGATGCCAATGTGTCAATTATCAGCAGAGTGGATTATTATCTTTATATGTCCATTTGCCAGGACGACCTTCTCACCTCCACAATGCGGCCATTGCTCATGACACATATGAGGTCAGCCCTCTGGATGGTGCTTAGCCGGTGGGCGATGATGAGAACTGTACGACCCTTTGTGGCTCTGTCCAGAGCCTCCTGAACCACACGCTCCGATTCTGCATCCAGGGCGCTGGTGGCTTCATCCAGCACCAAGATGCTGGGGTTCTTGATCAAGGCGCGGGCAATGGCAATTCGCTGTTTTTGTCCACCTGACAATGTCACTCCACGCTCACCTGTTTTTAATACACCCTAATTAGTATTTAAACCGCATGTAAGGTGTACTAGCCTTAACTGGAGCGTATACATACCAACAACCGTGTTATAACCATCTGGGAAACTTGTGATGAAGCGGTGTGCGTTGGCCTGCTTGGCTGCATTCATGACCTCAGTATCAGAAGCTTCAGGTTTGCCAAAGCGGATGTTCTCCATGATGGATGACCCAAACAAAACAGGCTCCTATGAAGAGCAGAAGAAAAAGATGATGATTATTCATATTCCATCATGTTGGAAAAAAGTGAAAGCCATTCATGATGAAACCGTTTACTTGGTTGATAAATCCAATAACTTGTCCTCTGAGCCAGGAAAGGTCAAGTGTACGAATGTCGAGTCCATCCAACATGATCACACCGCTGGTTGGGTCATAGAAACGCTCCAGTAGGGATGCTACTGTAGACTTTCCTGGAATTAGTGAAAAGAATACATTGTAAAACCACTCTGAAAATGTGTGCATGATTATATCTTACCTCCTCCTGACTCTCCAACAATGGCAACAGTTTTGCAAGGTGGCAGCACTAAGTCAAACTTCTCCAGGACCCGATGGCCCGGTCTTGTTGGATAGCTGCAAAAACACGCAATCCGATTCAACACCTGTCCTACTCCTGTCCAGAATTAAGTTTGAGCCCGTTCTGCTTTATGTTCCAACCTGAAGGAAATGTTCATAAAATCCACCCTTCCTATCAGAGAATGGAAGGGGATGCGTCCACCTCCGGCGAGTGGAATCGTCGGCTTCAGAGCCAGGTACTCAAAGACACGCGCCCCGGAGCTCACTCCTCTCACCATCTGCAGACAATCATTTGGGCACAATGCAAGTCCACAAAAAGTCCAGCTTGATATTTACTACACATGCGTTCCGTTTCCTTTCCCTCACCTGTCCAAAGAGAATAGAGATGCTGGCTAGAGACCTGAGCAGAAAAGAGATGCATTAAACACTGAAGGAGGACGTAGGAGGACGTACCTTCAACATTAACTGAAGCTGGTACTGTCTGTTACCTCTGAACCGTCTGGGAGGCAACCAGGAAAGACATGAGTTCACCAGGGGACATTTCATTACTGGAAATCAACGTCCCTCCTGCAAATATAGTTCCTAGAACGATGCCTGCATGGATGAAACCGAGAACGGGACTGTGCTGAACATCATGCGGATCATTTTTTCAGCTACGACAGCGATGTGCACTCACAGTTGAGGGCGATGTTTGAAAGTCCCTGGAAGACGGCGATCCCAGCCCCGAGATTTTCATTCATATCACATGACCTGTCAACTTCATAGGAGTATAACCTGGGGGGGGGGGTTGTTATTATAAGATCTGCCACATCTGACATACATTCTGTTCTAATCCCACTTACTGCAGCTCCCGTTCCTCCATCGCAAAAGCTTTGACTGTCCGCACGTTTCCGAGCGCCTCGTCTGCCACACCGGTTGCTTTCGCCACCTTTTATTAAACACAAAATCAAATGAATAAGCAACTTTCATGCATGAAACCATAAATGCATGATGTACAACTTGTCATCTTTTGGAGGAATGTCAGTGTTGGAAAGAAAGACAATAATACCCCATCTAGTCTCACCTGTTCTTGAGCCAGACGGGACAGCTTGCGAAGAAATGAGCCAATGAGAGCTCCGGCTCCCACGAGACAGGGCAGAACAATGACTGTCAATCCCGTGAGCTTCGGAGAGATGATGTACAGAGACACAAAGCAGCCGACTGTCTGTGTGATGCTCCGCAGACCCTGCAAACATGAGCAAACAACAAAAAAAAAATAATTAGAATGAAGCCAGTTAGTGCTCTATTGTTGTTGTTATAACATATCTGGATTATACCTGAGAGATAACCAACTTAAAGGAGGACTTGAACTCCTGAATGTCAGCAGTCAAACGATTCACCAGCTGCCCCGTTTTATTGGCATCATAGAAAGCCACATCTTGCCTGGGGAGAATACAGGACATCAGAAGCAGGAGTCATTGTTGGACGGCAGATGTGCCTCGTGTCATTCATCAAGATTTGTTGTTTCTATTTTATCAAACAGTCGGCAAATAGGTACCTCAGTAAGGACGCAAAAAGAGTCTTCCTCATGTCCGCAGCCACTCTCTCTCCCACCCGCGACAGCAGGATGATGTAGCCACTGGTGAGGAGGCCCTGCACATGGCCGGTGATTCGTCTCCAATCAATCAAAAAGAGTGTAGGGTGCATAATGCAATGGGCATTTGCGTGGACTATGTTTGACTTACCTGGATGCCATAGAGTCCAAGTAGTTTCAGGGCAGGTCCCCTGACCTCACTGACATAATTCCCCGTGTGTTCCCTCAGGTAGCGCGCGACAACGTTAACCAGATCCCCGAGCATCAAGGGGATTTGAATATTCAGAAGAGCTGCAGCAAACGCAAGCTGCAGAGAAAAAAAATGAATGATTGCCTTTGCGGTACATTTAATGTCATGTGGTATTGTAGGACACAAACACTGTCCACTCATTGGAAATGAACCGATTAAGACTCACCACAACCGCAGAGAGGAGAGCGAACAGCTGAGGCTTCACAAACTCCCACAGTATGTGCCATTTAAACTCAGGCACCGCTTTTTTCCCCCCTGTCTCCACGGGGGTGTTGTTATTGAAATCTGCCTCACAGTAGGCGACATGGCAGAACAGTCGACCAGACACAGTGAGGACCGCTGGTGCTAGAAGAAGTTTCAGGGACGCCCGTGTGGGTTTCGATGTCCGTGCGGTGGACTGGCGGATGGATCTCTGCGCGAGGCTCCAAATGCGACTGAGAGCAGTGCTGTGTTGTTTTGAGGAGCCATATGTTTGAGATCCCAGAGAGGTGTTAAACCTGGACAAAACAAATCTATGTTATTGCAATAATAGATCCTAAACAAGTATGTAATTTGTGGTCCAAACAACAGAATATTCTCCAGGAGAAATATATTTAATTGTTACATTTTCTCTACAATTTAATATAGTTTGAGTGAACGGTATAGTAGATTGTTATCAACTTCCTTGTTCAATTTGCCACATAAAAATCTTCAAATATGACAAGCTGGAGGGATTCAATGTGTGCGATTTGTAATAGAAAGCAAGTTTATCTATTACAGAACAGATTTTTGACAGTTGGTGGATGTGTTTACTGAGTCAGTTTTTAATGTTGACTGATAAATAAATAAATAAATACGGCACACCCCAGGAACAAAACATAAGAGCAATGCAGGAATAAAAGGACGGCGTATTTAGTAGTGGTTGGTTTAAAGGGCGAATAGCAGTTAGCCATGACAGTTCAGTCATTAGCTTATCTAGCGACAACCGGTCACGTTAACGTACCGTGAATGTTTCCACAATTCTGTTGTTTTATTGCATCGGAGATGTAATGATAGCGACCGCACTGGAGCGGCAATGCTCGACCTACACAAATGTAATTGATACATGTCTGTGTTGTTTTACATTAAAAGTAATTTGCTTCAAATTGTCGTTCAACGGACATAATCCCAAGGCAACCAGTGAGCCGCCATACTGAAATTTCCCAGCATGCAATTCTGCGCCGGGCAGAATTGTGAGCTTATTTTGAATAGATGTTTTTTGGTGGTATTATGCACCATATATGTATTGTTTTAACAATACTCTATAAACCGACAAAGTACATGCGATTTATGTGGCATTCAGAAACAAAATCACCACCAATTATGAATGTATCCTGAAAAAGTCAAGAAAACTACAACTGGGCAGCGGAAGTGGCGCAAGAGAAAAGTGCTTTGACGCTGAATGACGTTGTGTTGACATTTATTTGTGAAAGACAAAAACAGTGCACGCTCACTAGATAGTGTATTTTTGGAATCGGAAAATCCAACGTCAGGACTGACTCAAGACCACCGTATCGGACTAAATACATGTGTTGAACGGACACCGGAGGTCGGACTCGTTGCACAGCCGCTCAGTTAGATCCGTACGCGGGCAGACCCGCGCCAGGTCGGGAACAAAACAAACCGTTTCACCCCGACTACACGACAGGCTGAATCATCCCCGGACAGCTGGCTTCGGTCGCCGTCATCTTTTATGTGATTAAATTCCTTATAGTGATCGTCTGCTGGGTGTTTTTGAACTGTAAGGTTACATTTCAGTCCACTATAGTGGTTCGTGGTTACACAAGCGCTGTCCGTTAGTCAGCAAGCTAATGCTAGCTGTAGCTACCTGTCTGAACTGCTGGGCTGCGAGCTAACATGATGTCGCGGGGGCTCCCAAGTGTGTAGGGGATTTTATAGAGTGTTCATTTCAATTAGCTTGTCAGTTGGTAACGCGGCGACCCCGAGAATGTGAAGCGCAATGGCCAACTTTGAGGCTTACCAGGAGTACCAGAGGATCGAGGACTTTGAGGAGGACTCGCCACCAGGGGAGGAGGATTTGCTGGTGCATGTGCCCGAAGGCCTGAAAGGTAAACATGTCAGGACAAAGTGTCTTTCCTTCAACGGCACAGTTGTTTCTGGCAGTCTGGTCCCTGTCCACTGTCCACTCTTTGTAAACCAACATGATGATGCAATGCTGTCTCCATGTTTCTTGCCATCTCATACTTTTCTTTGACACTTGTGTTACAGACTCATGGCACCACATCAAGAACTTGGATAACTTCTTCACAAGAATATCCTTTGATAAAAACCGTCTGGCTGGCAGAACGACATATTCACACGTAGTAATTACAATCGTACTATTGGAATTCCTGTGCTTACATGACTTTGTGTCAGACATCAGTGGATTTTCCAGTCAGCTGTGTATCTGATGATCTTGGTGTTTGTGGTGTCTGGTGTGGTGCTGAACATGTTCGCGTGGGTTAAAACACACCAAACGTGCCCAGCCTGTCTTTTTTGTTTCCTCCTTAACCAGCTTCCACATCTATCATTTCCATCAAAAGAATGGCTTTGCTTGTATGATGTTGTCAGAGTTCTTTGAACTTATGTAAGTATTACAATTAAACTGAATACAACTTAGTACTGTCTAGATGTCCAGGACGTTTTAATGAAAACATTTTGCCACCAGTTCAACTCGAATACTTTTCGACATGTGGTTTATTTCACGGTACATGTTGTTGTGAGAGTTATTGTGCCTCAGGCTTTCAACATAAACAAGCTGAGCCAGATGATTTTTTTTTTGTAGGATCTCACAGAAATTATTTACCAAAACAAAACTGAAGTTGGTTCTTATATCTCAGCATTTGTCTTGCGTTCCATTTAACATGAATCTAACCAGGCCAATCTGTAACTGAATAGAATAATAATAACAGCAATAATAATAGTAATTAT
>JBBMJM010146935.1:0-11029 GCA_037832705.1 Centriscus cristatus
AAGGGCTTCTGGGGTGGCGTTGGTGGGACGGGGCGCCCCGTTAAATAATGGTAGGGGAAACACTTATGAAAGAATATATTGTTGTAAAAAATAATGCGCTTTTGTCAAATACTTCTACAACTGCATCAAATGCGGATTATTAGTTTAACTGTAACAGGGAACGTGATACAATAACCTTTTAGATGCCTGTATGCTTTGGTAACGTCGTTCTTTGTTCCTCCAGAGCCCAAACAACAACACGTCTTGAAGGAGGTGGATGTTTTCTCTGACCAGCAGCTGTGTAGACTGGACAAGAACTCAAGTCTGGACCAAGAGAAGCCAGAGCCTCCACAGATAAAAGAGGAAGCCGACACCCGTCAGGAGGAAGAGCAGTTAGAGATAAAGCAGGAAACCGATTCCTTCATGTGTGTTCCAAATCAGGAGAGCTATTGTGAAGATGGTCGTTTGGACCCAAGTTCTGCTGGAACTCCGATTCCAGCAGAGAAACATGTAGAGGAAATTATTGAAGCAGCAGAACCAACAATGGACAATGAACTGCTCCTTCATAGTTCTGTTTCAGATAGGAGCCGAGATCACACAGGGACTGAAGATGGAGACTTAACATCGGATGGAAAGATTGAAGGACAGACTGGTGGTTCAGAGATGAGTGAGAAGACATCCTCAGGTACAATGGATGGTGGTAGAGATACTGGGAATAAGTGTGATTTAAGTCACATGAGTAGGAGGAGTAGGAGGAGGAGCCTCGCAGGGGAGAATCCATTCTCCTGCAAAACAGGCGGGTTAGGATTTTGCACCTCACCAGTACAGAGTAGACACGAAAAGATCCACACAAGGGTGAAACCGTACGTGTGCACCACCTGTGGAAGAAGTTACTGTCACTTGTCAGCACTGAAGAGACACAAACTGGTCCACACAGGGGAGAAACGATATCTCTGCACCACCTGTGGAAAAAGATTTGTTGACTCATCAGGTCTGAGTAGACACAGAAATATCCACAAAGATCAAAAACCTTGTCTGTGCACCACCTGTGGAAAACGATTTCGTGACTTATCATCGCTGAGTGCGCACACAACTATCCACACAGGTGAGAAACCATACCTCTGCACCACCTGTGGAAAAGGTTTTAGTGTCGTTTCCCAATTGAAAAGACACGAACTGTACCACTCGGAGGAGAAACCATATCAGTGCACCATCTGTGGGAAAAGTTTTTTTGAGTTCTCCGCATTGAAAAGACACAAGAAGATCCACACGGGGGAGAAGCTGTACGCGTGCACCACGTCTGGAACAAGATTTAGTGACCCATCAGTGCTGAGGTGTCGTGCAAGGAGCCACACAGGTGAAAAACCATAAGTCTGTGGCACCTGTGAGAAACAATTTACTCTGCTCAGGGACACTTTTGGTCTTTACACAGTGATGGTGGGCTGGATCAACTTGAAAAAAAAAAGTACCAAAAAGCCTTGTATCACTACTGTACTGTATACGTGTAATTTTGACATTGTGTGATATTTACACTGGAAATTGAACTTAAAACTACAGTTGTACGACATTCATCCACGTCAAATGGCATTTATGGCTACGGCGGCTTTAGTGTCCTTCGACCTGTTTCCTGGAACCGGCCCCTGGTCTGATGAAACTCATGACGAGCCACACTGATGAGGAACCAGAGCTCTGTGACATTTGGGAACACGTACAGAAACACATCCGAACTGACCAAAGGTGAAAGCATAAAGCTGTTTGTGAAAACATTACTGCTGGATCTGGAGTTTTGAATTACTAAGGAACCATAGATGTGATAGAACGTTCTTTTTTCCTGCTCCTTTTACCTTTGTAGTTTGTGTTATTTGAAGAATATTGTATTGTGTAGACTGCCTTGTTCTATTATGTTATACTTAAATCAAGCTAACAAAGAAGTTAGTTGCAGTTGAGGCATTGCCTCACCTGTTGTCATGAAAAAAAAAAAGACTTTGCACATAAATGCAATTTTGCACATTCTCCAATGTGAGACAAATGAAGGTGTATCCTACCTTAAATAAATGTTCATATTTTCCACTGATCTGTGTTAAAAATGCATTTGCAGTATGACTACTCGTGCCTCACGTCCGACTGCATGATGCAACACAAACTGGGTCACATGACACGCCCGTTTCTGTTCCTCAGCATATTGCCAATATGAACTTAACAGAACTATTCGTTACCCACCATGACTTTTTGCAGTCCGTGTACCGTATTTAATATATGTGTGAGAGAACTATTCCTGCCGATTGCACAATAAAGTGCCGAGAAAAGTCGGCAGGTGAGGCAGCAATACTCAACTCAAGGGGGGCGTACCCAAGCCGGGTCGGCACTTCCTTGTCTGCCAAAACAGAAGAACCCAGCAAGATACCAGGACCTGGACGACTGAGAACATTCACAGACAACACATTCAATTACAGGCATCATCCATTATTAACCACAGCACAGTACGCTGAATAATAATAATCATGTTTGGATGTCAGTCGACGTGTGGGTCAGTGATGGGAATGTTTGCACATGAATGGCTGCATGGAACGCTGGTGAGTTACAAGCCGGCACATGTTTTTCTTTGGAAAGCTGTCAGTCGGAGATGAGGGATAGGTGTCGGCGAATCATTTCAGATTTATGTGTTGTACATCACGGACGGGAGCCTGTTTTTATGCTGTTCACCAAACCCACAGCAGACTGTCTCGTGAATTATGCAGTACCTGCAGGTAGAAATACAGCCTTGGGCATCTTTTTCCACTTGCAGTATGATTATCCAGGGAATTGGCACTTCAGCCGGTTATTTCGCTGCAGATTGTGAGTAACACTGTATTCAAAGCTATTCGGCGATAGCAACAGAACTTCATTTCTGATGTGGAACTGAAGACTGATGGTGACGCTGAAACAAGCAGGGATGGTCCTTGTTAATAATAGTGTGTGTTGATTATCCTCTCAGCTTTGGTTGAGTGTTTCCACTTCAAAGCACGTTTCAGCGCACAGGTTTGTTCTGGTCCTGCTCAAAACTGGTCTCAGACCCTGTTTTTTTTTTTTTTTTAAACCAATTTAAATTGCGTGCTCAGGTTTGAGCCCTTTCCTGAATTCAGGCTGCTTCACTCCACTCCAGACATTCCCCCCTGACAGGCCCTGAGAGGTCATGGCAAGAATATTTATTTGATGCATTACTTAAAAAGCTGCAGTCACTCAGGCACCTAACTGAGCTCCATAATCTGCTGCTTTTAGCTCTGGCTGATCATTCAACGTGTGAATCTACGACCAAATCAAAGCCCAGTCGTGTGCGATGATTTGTCAGATGGGATCACGATATCTGAATTTCACCAGAACAGAGTGAACCGGCTGCTGGTTAACATGTTGTGTTAATGAGCTGTGCATGTTTCAGTCCTTTGTGATCTGAGCTCTGTCTAACAATGCGTCCAGTCGGGATGGCACCAGCGGCGGAGCTGCATACACAGTGAAGGTCACTGGGTCACAGGTGCCATTTCACTTCTGTCTTCAACCTCATGGAGACAAAATGAATTCTTAAAGCTCCTACTTTCTCCTCTTTCTTCTGCTCATCTGCAAGATGTTCACCCTTTGGCCACCCAGGACACAATATTTCACAAAATACAATATTTCTGAAAACTGGATCAGAGGTTAGAATGCGTTTTTGTTTACGATTGTGCAGAACTCAAATCACTCAGTGCAGAGGTTTTCGATAGGGGTGTGATTATATCTGCTTTGGGTCAAAAAAGAAAAATCATTCAAGATGAATCTGTTGAATATATTTGTGATCAGCTGCAAATGTACAATTTATTGACAAGTTGTTAGTTGCTGATTCATGTAGAAGTTGATTAATCAATTAAATGATGAATTATTGGTCGGAAACAACTCTGTGCTGCTTTGCTCTTTGCTGTCAAGCAGCCGATGACGCTCTGGACATATGCTTTTTTTTTTCTCTCCACATTTTCTTGATTTATTCCACACTTTACACTTTACGACAGCTCGATTGGATGTGGTCACAGTGGGTCCCTGGCGTCTGGCACCTACATATACATGCTAATACAGAGTAATTCACACACACACACACACAAGTTGACTGACAAATACGATAGACTTTTCATTCAGCTTTTTCAAAAGGGCACGTCATTGTAGCAAAACAACACACATCCTATTTGAATGTGTCAAAGCAGCAACAGCATACTGGACAACACACAGAACAACACAACGCATTTCTGGGCACAAAGACAAGTGGTTGGAGGAGAATAATTAGCACAAAGTGTGTGGTCCAAGTGTGTGATAGACGACTCGTTAGTCGACGAGATGTCATTAGTCCTTCAGTGGAAAGGAGAAAACTAAACAGAGGAGAAAAGAAAACCTCTACTGGGAGCTGCATCGTGTCAGAGTAAAAGCTAAACTTAGAATTTTCAACAATGTAGGACTATTTTGAAATTTTTGATGACACGTCACAGATTCAGATACTTCCATTTCTTGCAGCGTTAATGAGCTCCGAGCACTAAACCCACAGTTCATAAGAATCATAGGTGTGTTGTGGCGTTCCAGTTTGACCCCATTTTCTACTTTGCTGGAAATTAATACATATTTATTCTACAGCTGATCGCTGTGACATGTGTTAAAAGTAATTTTATTGACTTTGGTATCAACGTTCAACAAAATGTTTGGATCCTCCTCTCATTGTTCCAGAACCTTCGACTACGATCTCTTCATGTTTTCATCGGTTAGTATTCATTTGTAGCACAGTGTTCAAAATATATAAAGTCCTTGTTTATAAATAAAGTAGGAGAAGTGTACGAGTGCAGTCTGAACTAAAGCAGCATATATATATATATACACACACACACACACACACATAAAATACTTATTTTGCCATCAAAATCCCTTTCTAATTTTTCTTGTTTTGTAGAATGAAAACACTGGTCAGATGTTTGAGGTGTCACTAAGGAAGGTAGGTTTGGTGTGTCATAGAAAACAATCTTCAGTAGATCAGTCAAAATGTTATGAAGCGACTGGCAATATGACCAACAAAATCCTCAGTGAACGGCGGCCCTAAAAAAATCACTGCAATCACAGTTAAGAAAGAAAATTACAGTGGTAGGTCAATCACATTCGGAGGGTTTGTGGTGGCCTGCACATCCACATGTGTGTCCACATCATCAAACAATGTTTTCCCCGGCTGAGCAGCAGGAAACATATGCTGCACTGTGCGCTCATTGAACTGATTCCTCCTCAATGTATCCACATGCCTCTTTCATTTCAGGCAAGTGGTTGTTGACTTTTCAGGACAAGCTGAATATAAAGTGATCTTAGCTGGTAAACCAGCTGGAAACAAACACAATTCCAGATGAGAGCCACAAACGCCAGCTACTCTGGTACGTCTGTACAGCTGCACGGTGTGGTGCATCGGCAGACGTCATCTCTGCCTTATTGTCAGGACCGATGGTGACAGTGATGGAGAACTCTGAGCACAATGATGGCTCCTCAGAAGGTTATATTTCCCTGGGCGGCCCCAGGGACATTCACAACGACTCCTTGACATTTGACATTTGGACCCTGACACTTGATGATGGCCAGATTGAATTCACTTTCACAATAAATGAACTCATGAACTGTGCAGCAGCATCTCGACTGCTCCAAACAGAAGAACACAGTGTTTTGTTTTGTTTTTCAGTTTAAACAATGATGAGGTTTGCTTCTTCCACAGATATCCCATCCATATTTGACAGGTATGTTCCTCGTTGGACTGATTTGTTCGAGAGAGAGAGTTTGTGAAGAGATTCATCTGAGGTCGGTGTGTGGTTCTAACGCTCCAACAAACTGTTCATTTTTCATTCATCTTCTCTCGTTGCGCCGGTTACGGGTCTCGGTTTTTCTGGATCTGATCTCAGCTGTCAACGGGTGAATGTCAGGGTTCAACCTGGACCAATCACCAGCTGACAGACAACCCTTCACACCGATGGGGGATTTACAGCGACCAGTTCACCTCCGCATTCTGCTGGAGAGGGAGGAAGCAAGCTGGAGTACCTGGAGGGAACCCACACAGACGCGGGGATAGCATGAAAAGTACACACAGAAAGATCCAAGGCCAGGAACTGAACCAGTAACTTTGCCATAAGGCACCAGTGTGTCGAGTGTAATTTGCATTAATACATTCTAATTCAGGAACGGATGCATTCAAGGGACATCAGGTGTGTCACCTCTCACTCATTCACCATGTGACACCTGTAACTGACTTCCCAGCCCCTGTTTGTCATGCTGTCAGTGGAATCCATGCAGGGAGAAGAACTCCCTCCATGCTCCAGGATTGTCTCCACGACCAAACGGTTAAAGCCGGGTTTATGTCATTTTCTGAGCACTGTGTCTGCATCGCTCTGGAATGAATTCCACTTTGTGGGTTTTTCTTTCTTTGCTAACTGCTCCCAAAATTGATTTTTAGATGTTTGCATTTTCTCTGAAATGTTTCTCTGAGAGCGATGTAAGTCATGTGACACAAACAGCCCGATCACAGTTGTTGCCATCTGCGGGAATCCTCAAGGTATCAATGGATTCATCATAGTACCATGAACTTCCATGAAGCCTGAGTGCTTCAGGCTTCATGGAAGGCCTCGGGAAGTATGTCACACTCACAGCATCGCTGGCAGAGGTGGTGGTATCGTTCGTAATTTAATTCTGCTATCCCCACAAAATCTCCCTGCAAGCTGTTTTGAAAGGTTTGTCAACCCTGTCACCTTCACCTGGTGAACTGTCTTTGAGCCAGACACTGACCTCCTGATCGGTCCCGATGAGTCAGCTGGCATCCTGCATGTGTGAACTTGCTTGTAAATTTGTGAATATCATGATAGAAACACACCATTTACATACCAGTGAGTATGTAATTTGCAAAAATGGGAAAGGACCATGCTACTGAGTTGAAATAGGGGAAGCAAAGTCAAATGCATCATAAAATGGTTAAATCCATCACCGGATTCAAATCAGAGGACCTTGAAGCCCTCTCCAGCTGCATCTGAAAAACTTCTTCTGATGCAGTGAAGAACATGCCTTCAGCGCTTCCTAAGAATTCAGGGGAGATTTCCGCTGAGCAGCTCGACCTCACAGCCTAATCACCAGATCTACAACTCCAGGCAGCACTGAGAGGGATAAAACCCCATCCTGCTGTTTCTTCCTCTGGCCCGCATGCCAGGACACAATTAATTCATACTGCTGGCAGCCTTGGACTGTCCCAGTAGTACCACTCTCATCCCATGTGCCAATTCTCTGTCTGTATTTGCGTATCAATTTAACTTGTAATGGTCTATTGGGCGGCACAGGTTGTAAGCTCGCATACGTTCACTTTTGAAGATGCATTATTCAAATAATGCTTGTTATCAAGGCGTAAAACCGCTCTCTGGCGAGGGAACATATGGTAGATTGTCTGTGAACATGGTGCAAAGGATGTCTCATGGAAAACTCTGTGTTTATGTACAGATGAATGTTCATGAATTGAATCACAGACAGACCAACTGGACATGAGTACATAACAAGTAATGGGTGAGTCACTGCATGAGGCTCTTTGTGTTTCCCTGGATGAGTAATTGTACAGTCCTACCACACTCCGCCTCCGTTGGCCGGCGAGCTTGAACAGCAACAGAGAAATAAAAAATAAAAGAGCGAAACAGTGAGACAGACAGACATGAAGACAGAGATGAAGAGAAATGGAGCGAGAATGATGAGATGGGAAGAAACAGGGCAACAGTGCAGCGGAGAAGATTAGGTGAGGGCCAAACTAAATCTAGGAAAGAATCCCCTGGCAGGCCCGAATCTGCAATAAGAAATCTGCTGGTAGGGATGATAGTATCATAGAATACAATATGACCAACAGCTCTGCTCGGATGTAATTTACGCCATATCGAACAGGAAAAAACAGATTCTCTCTCTCTCTCTCTCTCTCTCTATATATATATATATATTTTTTAAAATCTGCAGCCCTGTGCCACGTCAAGTGAGTGGAGGTGCGGATGGTGCGCTGAGATCAAATGAAACGGATCCCTACGGGAGTCTTCCCTGCTGGGAGAATAATGAAACGAGCTGTGTGTGACTGATGTTTGCTCCTATGCAGAGAGCGTTTACAGACATCACATCAAGACAGGTTGTGCTGATGCCCCCGAGGGGACGAACACGTTTCCCCTCCTTCACAGAGAGGTAACGGCGTGGCGTTGGCTCCACTGCTGACTAGAGACATGTCAGTGGATAACACTTTGGATTTTCCATTGAAGATGTCTCCACATCCGCCAAGTCAAACACTAACATTGTAGCTCATACAGCTGGAGAAGGACCTGACTTTATAATACCCAAGTGTCTGTCTGCATTAGAACGGCATGATGTCTGTGTGATTAAATGATTAAATACTGTCCTCACCAAGAGGCCGCACAGCAGAGGCAGACTGGGATGACTTTCAGGGTGGTTCCACAAAGGTGCAGGCAGACGATCAAAATCTACAAAGGCACAGGGTGGCAGCTTCAATGTGCCAGATAATGGAGACCGTTCTGCATGTAGCACTATGCCTCCAACACAGACACCCGGCCAGATATACTGCTGATTTCAGAAAGACAGTTGAGCCTAAACCTTCCGAAGTAAAGCAACCACACCTGTGCACATGCACAGACACTGAAGGACATTTGTTTCTAATAGATCTAACACCAGGGTCACACTGGCAGCTGCTGTGCTGATATTCGCTGCTGTTTTAGTCAGCCAGCGTGGTCCCCCAGGCAGCACCATGGAGCGTTTCTGATGCATCCCAGAAGAGACCCTCACACCTGCCTCCACATAGCAGACCCGAAGTTAACACACAATACGACACAGCAAATCTGGTCGATTTGCTGGCCACTGTGATGACTCCAAATATGAACAGATGCCTTCATACACCAGGTGAGGTTCTAAATACATGTTGGGCCTGATTTACTAAAGGTTTGTGTGTGTAAAAAAACCCCATCACGTCACCTGTGCATTTAGCATATTTGCCTCAACGAATACGCAGGTTGGTTCAAAAAGGAGAAAGTGTCCCCAATGGGTCAGTTTAGCACACACATTGTGATTTATCAGACCTGATTGACCCCACTGCCGTGTTTGCAATGGCAAGAACAATGCTTTGTTGTTGGAATTCAACAATATGTTGGTTGACCTTTTGCTATGAACCCTCTAATTCAATAGAATGTAGTTAAATTTTCCTGGCTGTCTGATCATCCAAACTCCATGGAGGAAACAAGACGCACAAGACCTTCATTTAAATCCGGCTTTCTCTGCCCTGTTGCACCCGTCTTCATTTATGCACTTGTACTTATTCTTAGTAGATCACCTGCAAAACACGCACAAATTGAACGCCCAATCTATTGCACTGCGCACGCAACTGTAGCAGAAAACACTCCATCATGTCTGATGGTTCTTAGGTTGTCATCATTTGATCATCGCCCCAGCTCTGACTTCATCTCAACTTGATCACATAGCTCCTCGTCAGACTCACAGCGCCGCACCTGACAGATGTGAAGCTGATTGGATGAGTGTGTGACATTATAAAAAACAATTTTCAATAAAGAAAAGTAATGAGTTTTGTGTAATAAAACTCTGGGTGTGGCTCGAAAGGAACACTTCAAATACTGTAAAACTTCTAATATGACCTCACCAGGTACAGATAAATTGTTTTATTATTTGAGTGTTAATTGAAGGTTTTAGTCTAACCGAGTTTGCTACATGTGGAAACAGACAGAGAATGCTGTGTGTGGACCGCACCCCCTCCAAACACACTTAAATGTATATATAGATATATCCACACACTGCAACGCCTTCACTATGTTTTCAGTGCAATGTTTTGCCCCATGGTATCTTTTGTCTCATGACGCTTGCTTTTGAAGATCTCATTTCTGACCAGAAGTGATGATGATGTTAATAATAACACATTGTTTGTGTTATTATAACCCGGAATACAATACTTCAGGCCACAGACTCCCTCTCCTCCTATTCTAGTTCTTTGGCGTCTTTTAGCAAGGCAGGCGTCCCTTAGAAGGCAAAAGACAAATAGGGCATAATGACTCGCCTTGGAGGACAAAGAGCACCAACGCTATTAGACAGCTTTGACTTCATCAACGGAAGTCCTGTGTGACAATGCACTGTGAAGAAAGAACAAAGAGAATCAGATGGCAGAAGGAAAATGATTCCCATTGTCCAAATCTGATTACAGCCTGAACTACTGCAGAAATCAAACACACACGCACACTCTCTAGTGTATTGTACTGCACCGTCAGGACCATTTCGATCAACTTGCAGTTATCTTTCATTCCCATCATACGTAGAAGGTCTTTGTTTGCTGTATAAGTCATTTCCATGTCAAACATCATGTCAACATAAACACAATTTAACTGACACATATATGCAGATTTAACACCCAACTATATTCACGTGCTAGAACCTTCTGACAGAACATCAACTCTTGTTTTTGCCGTTTTGTGGGGGCAAAGGAACATTAACAAATAACCACTCTATTGTCTTGAACACATTTAAATCAATGCTAATCATTTAGCATTTAGCTACACACTTACAACAGGTTTGATTGTGTAACTACACAATATACGCAATTAATTTAACCGGATGATTTTAGATTTTAAAGTTAAAGACAAATCAACACAAATGTTTGTCTTTCATTACAAGGGGTCTGTAACACTTTCATCTTTTATTCAGAGCACAAAGGACTTGCGGTTACTTTCTGTCCCGTGTTGTGAGGATGCCTATGAAATGCATGGTGGGCAGGGTAAGTATTGTTCATTAAGATGCTAATAACAAATGAAATCAATCTCTATTATTATATAATTACTGTTACTTTAACGCTCGGTCCTCTGCTGGGAAGAAGGGAACCTCTGTGGAACTCCAGCAATTTTAATTGAAGACCCGCGATTACATCATCACCATTGTCTGCGCTCTCTCTCTCTCTCTCTCTCTCTCTCTCTCTCTCTCTCTCTCGCTCTCGCTCTCTCTACCTTCTTTGATTACCTTT
>JBBMJM010146946.1:0-11028 GCA_037832705.1 Centriscus cristatus
GTGTGTGTGTGTGTGTGTGTGTGTGTGTGTGTGTGTGTGTGTGTGTGTGTGTGTGTGTGTGTGTGTGTGTGCATCCCCTCCATTGTTAAGTCTGATGAGTTTCTGAAACATTTTCCACGTGGACGATAAGCGTATCTGTGTTACTCCTCTCAGGTCGTGTCACCCCTGAGCAGCTGTGCTCCTACATGCAGCTGTTCCGGAACAGTCGGGGGGTGCTGGAGAGGCACTGTGGGGTGCTCCAGCTGGGCCTGGCCACGGCTCAGACACTCCGCCACCCGTACCTGCCTCGCTGGGACGCCTGCTTGGCTTTTGAGAGGCTGCTGCTGCAGGTTGGTACTTTCCTGACCCATACATGTTACCGATGACGAAAACTACAAAAAAAAAATCTATGATAATTCATAATTCAAAGACAGCGACACCAGAATAATTGAGACAGGAAAATATCATCTACCCATAATACCCCTGTTGTAAAAGTCAGAGATATGTTGAAGCAACCGCCATCATGACTGTGTCCATTCCATCACCAGGAACTATTTCTGCTTATTTATATTCAGTATAAATCCGTGCATTGTCAGGTCGGTCACAGATGACAAAGAACAACCTGTGCTGGTTTTCTGATCGGACTTTGGATTAGATGCAGCGGTGCAGATTTCAATAGTCTCTACTTCATCTGTCTCTGTCGTGTGGGTCTCACATCTCCTCTGCAAACACTTGAACTTCTGCAGACGTGTTTGTTTTTGCGGTCGCCATGGCGGTTTCACTGATCAGATGGACCCTCTTGTAAACAACTAGAACTATCGAATTTCTGTACAAAGTTTTTCAGCAGCTAAGGGAAAGCAGAGGATGAACATGCTCTACTGGAGAGTTGCAGATACATTTGTATTAGGTCTTAAATAACTGACACAAAATAAGCAAGCATGGGCCATTAGAAACAAAACGTACGTCGGTAAAGGTAGTTTGTAGAAGAGACACATTCCCTGGATAGATATAGAAGGCCAGATTTTCCAAATTTGTATGATTATTATACTTCATCATCTCTCTAAGTGCCGCAAAACAGAATCTTTACTGGCAGATTTCACATTTCACATCTTTTCTTTTGGTGTCAAACCTCAGCAGGTAAGTACTGTGTGTCTGGGACAGCGGCATTTGCTTCATAAACGGGGGACATTTATATCCAGTAAATACTGTAACAACACCAGAGTTCCATCAGGATGTTTGGAGGAAAGGGGGGGGGTCTCGTTTAGGAGACTGAAGTGGGCGTGTGTGTTTGTATGTGTGTGAATGTTGGAAGGTCAGAGGGCACTTCTGATTGAATCGGATACAAAGAAATCAAAAACCAAAAGACTAAATTATGACTTGGTCACTGCTCAACTGCAGATCTGAGTCCCCCAAAAAGGTTTAAATATACACATCTTCCCTTCCTATTTACATTAAGTCTCTTTATATTCCCGGAGCTGTAAAGGGAGCACTGACAGCTGACTATTAAGAGACTTATTAAAGTAGATCACAGAGAAATGTAGCGGGGTTGCAGCACTGCCTTATATGCCAAATAGAAATTTAGAAAACAGCCTCATAAACCTCTGTCCTCTGCTGGGGCCATTGCTGCTTTATTAAAAAAGGAAGACGACTTTAGGGCTTAAAGTTCCAGTATTCGTTTACCCCATGACTCCACTTTGATCCACTCTCCCATCGTGCTCTGCTGTACCTGAATAATTGACACAAAGTACATCGCTGTCAGTCCTTCTAGGTTCCCTCTTCGTGACCTCAGGTGGAATCAAGTCTCATTAAACTCACGGCAGCTGTTTTCAAAGTCCACTGTGGAGTCCACTGTGGAGCTCCAATGGACATTCTTCACGAATCACATCTCACAATCAGGCCGTCAGTGTGGAGCGTGAGAGTCGGTGTTTGCAGTCAAAACAGACCTATGTTTCATTGAGGTATTAGGGGAAATGAGTTGTGTGTCCTCTCTGTTTCAATGTGAGGTCGCTGCCTTGGCTCAACGTGGACAGATAGAAGTTCATTACGCTGTAAAATGTCGTCATGAAATGCCTGTTAGCTTAGCCTGCCTGAGTGAGTGAGAGCTGCTGCGTGGACGACCTGGCAGAGCCGGTGGACACGATGAGTTCACTCAGGTCAGCCCCGCTCTGCCACATTGTGGCCTTGGAGCGGGCAGGACCTCACTGAGGCAAAGGGTCATTGGGTTCAGGGCTCTGCCCGTGTCTTTGCCAGCAGATACATGTGACCATGACAACTTTTCCAAGTAGCAACATAATATTTTGCTCAGAAAATATTACTGGAGAAAGACCACTTCTCTGGTGAAGTATTTGGGTCCTGCAGCTGGGAAGTTATAAGTTACTGTTGGGGATGGCGTTACACAGCTTGACATGTTGGTGAGACTGAAAAATAAATGTGGTCGGTGTGATATTTAGTGTTTATTCGCCTTTATGGAGCTTGTGGCTTCGTTACCTCCTCAATATAGTACTCCTACTTGTGTGGGAGGCCCACATATCTTCTTGGCTGGCACCGCCACCGTGCCTGCATGTGAACCCCTGTCTGCCGCTCAGGGACCCGACTGTCTGGCATTTGACTGAGTAACGGTCTGAATGGGTCAGATTGAGGAGGCTTGGTCCGGCTCCATCCCGCAGTTACTGAATGCGTGTGCTAGATGGGCTCAGCGCTGGAGAGGGGTGGTGGCAGAACTCAACAGACGGACTCTTTCTTCATTTCCCAGCACATCAGAGCCACCCTATACCGACTTTCCCATCAATGGCCCGACCGGAGCTCCTGCCTTAAGAGACGAAACACGTTTGCTGCTGCAGTGCAGTACACCCCAGGACAATGCGGGAACGGTGGCGATACATCAATAACACCATTGTGTTGTAGGAATGACAGACGTTTTTGATTGTGCTGCACACTGAACATGTTGGTGACGACAGAAGTGCAGTCGCGAGGAGCTAACCTCTCTCACCCCAGCCTGCTGCTTTACTCCACTGGGATTACCAGGGCATGCCTCTGCAAACATTCAAACTCCGAGTTATTACTGGTCCCAGTGCTGCTCAGACAGAAGGCCACGCTGGCTGTACGTCCTCTTCTCCCACGGGACCCACAAACTGCCTGC
Source organism: Centriscus cristatus (assembly GCA_037832705.1). Lineage (NCBI taxonomy): Eukaryota > Metazoa > Chordata > Actinopteri > Syngnathiformes > Centriscidae > Centriscus > Centriscus cristatus. The sequence goes on from JBBMJM010146946.1 coordinate 3,119, forward strand.
CTGCTTCTTATCTCTCTGTCTTTTCTGTGTATTTTGTGTTTTACTCTGAAACGCTGCACATGCGGGGTAGATGTCAAACGCCGTGACATTTATTTACAGCAGTGGAAGATTTGTACGCGGGAGAACGTTTATATTCATTGTTCAATTGAACTCGAGTTTAATGAACTCACTTACACGGCGCAAATATCGCTTTTCACCATCCCGATCAATAACTAATCCCACAACACGCTTACAATTGCAGCGTGTCTAATTCTAAATGGGTGCCATGTCTTTTTTTTCTTTGTTCCAGTTAATCTGTACCCATGTCGGAGCCTGATTACCAGCACACTGCGTTAACCATCCGTGTACGACATCGTCAGTTTCTGCTGTGTGCGGGACCTTTGACTCTTCACCTCGATCCTTTGACCCCGTCCTGCCCATATACTGACCTGTAAAGGCTCAAACCGGCGGGTCTGCTGTACATCAGTAGCTTTTCAGTAAAACCTGTGTCATCCTCCCGTAGCTTTATGAGGTCATGCCTATCCCGAGAATATGTAACTTCTCAGTTCTAGAGGTAACATCTGGGTTGTGTAATATCTCGCAGCGACAGAGGGAAACATGTTGATATTGGTTTGAGAGTAACTTTCATCTTATCTGAGCTGCAGGCCACAGACAGACAGGGGGCTTTAAGCCAGTAATTGGCCTTTCCCCAGGGTATGGAGTCTGTCCCCACATCCCAGACATTCCCTTTACTCTGTATGTCTGCTGCGTCCTCGCTGCTCCCCACCGGGGGAGGGGGTACGGCCGCTGTGTTTTGCTGGGGATTGTAACAGAGGGGTGTGAATGACTCCAGGGCACTGCCCTGTGATGTCCAGCTCTGACCTCCTCCAGCCTCCTACCGTTTAACGGCCTCACATCTGGACTGACCTGGACTGACCGGTCATCTCTCCATCTTTCTGCTGTCTGTACGGTGTCTTCTTCTTCTTCAACTCGCCCGAGTGGATCGTCTCCGTCGCCCTGGGGCAACAAAGACCTGCTCACCGGATGACAAAACGTGACAAAATGGCTTTACTCTTAAGTTCATGTCATCCTGTGTAACAAAGAAGAGCTTTCATCCCACCCAGTTCTTATACCTGGGTGACGATAACCTGCGGATTGATCGTTGCGGTCGACTCACACACACACGCGATCACATCCGTGTCCGTGTCACCCATCCAGTCCCTGCCGTAGATAACGCGGACCCTGCGCTGTGGGTACATCATCGATTTGACACGGGGGCATGAATCCTGCTTCATTTCGAAGTCCTGCACTGATCTCACACACGCTCAGTGGCCTCGCAGCGCGTATTAGCGATCAGCCCACCCTGATCTCAGACATGGGTCTGTGTGAGACAGTAGGGTAGGATTGACCCTGCAGATATGTACCGTTACCTCGTAAATATCCGTTGTCCTGTATTTTGAAGTGTTCCTGTAAGTCAGGAAAGGAACGGTTGGGTTTGTCAATGGGACTTATTTATCAATATCTAACGAGAGGATTACAGTGGGGGAGAGGAGGAGTGACGGGGGAGTCGACTCCCAGGAACAGCCCGATCTTAAGCTCTCCTACCTCCCGACCCCCCACCCTCTCTTGGGCACCGGTACTCTTGAGAGATCTGTGTTTACATTGTTCTGCACAGCTCAGGCCTAATGTACTATCTGTTTAATAGGCAGCGAGTGGCCTGTTTACAGAGACGGACCTTTTTAACAGAGGTGATGGACTGGAAGGCCAGAGGGCAACACAAGCTCATCTCACTTCCTGTTATCATTACCTCGCTCCTCACAGACTGATCGGTGCTCGGCCTGCTCTGCTCTCCGCCCTACTGATGCTTAATGGCCTCACCATACGGCGGTTTGTCTTGCCTGGACAATCAGGGAACACAAAAAGTTGCCAGACAATAAACACCATCTCTGTTTAGTGGTAATTTGCTTGTGCGGCATTCTAAATGTTCTGCTAAGCGTCTTTCTACTAAATGTCGTGTATGTAATATATCTCAGCTCACTGAACTGAAACACTATGGGTGTTAATAGCTCTCGCTTGATCTTTTCTCTTTTACTTTAAGCTGTTCTCTTCTCTCTCCTCTGGCAGTGCTCCGTATCGAGTCACATTTGCTTTCACAGCACACGGCGTATGTACGTCAGCAGATATTTGTTGTACTGGTTTCTATTGTTATCTGCAGCTGTTTCACTGTGGAGTGAAAACTCCTTACATCAGGAACTTTTTTCATGTGGCTAGGATATTTTATATATATAGAGAGAGAGAGAAAGGATATAGCTGAATCTTGGATTAATGAAGCCTGTTTTTCTTCCTCACCTTTACGACACAAGATAAAAGCGTTCTCCACGTATTCACACCTTTTGCATTCTACGTTGTGTTGAATCGTCAGTGTGTAGTGTTTAGATGAGGTGGTGTGAGGGGAACATGATGAGCGTGGCTTTTGGAGCCCCCACAAACACTCTCCGTCGCCGGTCAGTGTGGTCTGCTGACTTAGCCTTCTGGCATCTGACTTTATTTGAGCATGCTTCAACAAGACACCACAGAGTAGGAAAAACCCCACAATACCAAGCATTGACCGTCGGATGGTTAATAAGGAAGGCCGTAGCTGAAAAGCCTGATCATTAGGTGAGCTGTGGGGGTTGAAAGAGACCCAACAATGACTTCGAATTCCAGACGGGGCTGGCCGAACTACTTCATACTACTGTAATCCCGTAACTGGCAAAGGACTTTAACATGTCACTGCCTACTGTTGTTCCATTTTCCCCTTGATACTCTGCATATGAAACCATAGCCAGATGTGCATGTGTGTGCAGCCATGGGTGCATGGGAGCATTCATGCATGTGCATCCTTTAATGTCCTTGTTCTGGTATCAGAGTCTAAACTTCCTGTTGTCACAAACAAGCTCTCTGTTCTCAGCAGAAAAGCTCCACCTCGGGACAGATTAACTATCAGGTCATTTGTCACTACCTGCTGAGCACAGGCCAGCGGAGGTCACAAGCCACAGGACATGTGTCTTTGTGTCTGTATGTCTCAGCTGAAATGGAGACACAGCGACATTCCAGGACCTTTGGAGTGTTGTCTTCTTTAGATACTTGGTACCAGATCCCAGATGTTCAGACAGATTGAAGACTGCATCGGGATCAGTTAAGGTTTACATGAGCGTCCAGCGGCAAATACGAATCTTGTCCTAGCGCTTCGGAGAGTTGGCGTGCTTTGAGTGCTCCGTTTTGACACATGTCTGTTGTTGCCGGGTTGAATGATGAATGGTGAATGATGAATGCCCCTCCTTGTGAGCCTATGGATCGTAGTACATCTGACTGCCGGGTATCACCTTTGGGGACACAGTAGATTGGCAGTGCCCCCTACTGCCAAAGTTCAGCAAAGACATTTGTATTCAGTGGCTAGAGATGGAAAGGGTAATGTGGTGGGGGTTGTACCAACGACCCCCTCCTCAGGTCAATGTGCAAAGGATTCCTATTTGCTGTAGCATGTAATTGTACCCATCTGAACCTCCTTCACTCCTCCACCTTCCTCCTCACTCATGTCCACCTTGTGGCCTTGGGGATCCAACCAGTCATCCAAAGAGAACAAGACTGACCAATCACCATGGCAACCTTTTTTTGCAGGTCATACTGGGTCAATCAGGGACAGACCCCTGCCATCCTCGCTCTGTCATTAATTACCCATAGTTCCCTGGGGCACCGCTCTTTTACCACACGGCTCAACAGACTGGTGGTTTGAATGTGTGGTCAGGTGGAGCGACATTTGATTCTATGTGTCAGTGACCTGAGCGACGTTTTCTTTATTAGAAGCAAAGTAAGGGCCGCCATGTAGCGGTGTGTCAAATGAACATGTCACGTTAGCAATAACAAGTCCAAAACATCTGCTATCACCTGTGTGGCATGTTGGAGACCTTTGGCTCTTAAGGATCTGAGATTCTATCTTCCAACAGTAAACCGATATTTTAAGGGAGGTCTTGGGGTATGACAGAAGGTCGTCGGTCCGTAGAGGGTTGTTGGATTCGAGCACCCGGTGCGAATAGGCGCCGTCAAGCTTTGACTGTTTATACATTTGTGGAAACTTCAGATTTATCTGCTTTTGAGCTCAGCCTTCAGCTGGTATTTGCTCTTGTTATGAGATTTGGACAAGAGGCATGCGCAGAGCTTCCCTTCTTTTTTTGTGTTTGGCTCTTTTTTTTTTTTTTTTTTTTTGTTCTTGTTGAGTCGTCTCGAATGAGGTAGAAATTAAACTCATCAGCGAAAGGCCCGATTGGCATCAGAGTACAAGAAGATGCCCGCGGGCTCTCTTATGAGGTCTGGACGTAGTTAAATATCAGCTGATCAACCTCTCATTACACTATTTTTTTTTTTCCACATTTTTGCAGCGTTTCCTCCTGTGCGTGCGTGTGAGTCTGTGATCCTCCACTTCTTTGATCTTTGTTTCTGTATTAATCAATGCAAATATGTCTCTCTCCCTGTTTGGCGTCCTAATCTGGAGGTGCAGCTAGTCTACCAGCGGCATATCGAAGACTCATGTGAGGGACTGAACCCAGAGCGATTGATGTGAACATGCATCAATAGAGCATTTCTAAATGGATTTGTCTGAGAGCCCTCTGAGCATTTTCCAAAACACTGGATATGTTTTGCACAATTATGGCAAATAGAGACTGACGCCCCCCGTTTGGTCAGTGCCAGTAGACAGAAAGGACTTATTGGATCGGAGAAATGATAACAGCATGGAGGTTCTACAGAACATTACAAGGCAGCCAGCAGAGTTTTGTTGACAAGTTTCCACTGCATGTCATCTTGTGTAGCACATTAAGCCAAACTTAAGCAGTTCCAGTCCCCCCATGCTGCATTTTACCCAACAGGAACACTTGGAAATATGTGAGGGGAAAACCTCACTAATTCCTGTGTTTTCCCGCTGATGCTTTCATCTGGAGTGAACTCACATGCCCCACTTCTCTTCTTCTATTGTTCTCAGCTCGCTGTACTTGGAGACACATATGGGCCTGGTTGTCTCACTGCCGTTTCCATGAAAATAAGAACGGGAATGAAAGTAAGCCAAAACTAGCCCCGACATTGAACCGCTAATTATGAGTGGGAGGAGGGATGTAGAGCGATGGAGGAGGACGCCCCCCCCCACCCCACCCCCACTGCTCCAACCTTTAGATTCTGTGTATACTCCCTTTCATGTTTACGGTTCTGTTGTTCGCCACAGCAGCTACGTTTTGTCTTCGGTTGTATTTTCAGGGAACCGTATTGTCTGTGACGATGTTTATGGCCGACATACAGAGTATGAGTATGAGCTGATGGTTGTTTGTTCACTTTGGGTGGTCGTGTTTGCATTCAAATCACCTTCGGCTCGCTCTCTTGCTCTTGTCTTCAGTCGTGAACTGTGGTTGTTGACGGTAAAGAAAATGAAGCTTGGGATCAAATGACACAACAAATACATGGCGAACATCTGTAAGTCTGGATCGCAACTTCAGATCAGTCATAATTCACACTGCTCCAACCACGACTTCAACATACAGAAGTTGCAAGATCAAGTTTGTGCACTTGCCTGTGAGTCTGCTGCAACCTTATTTCATGTTTCTTTGGAAAGGCTTAAACTTAAGCAAACTGAATTTTTAATAATAATCATATCTTTGAGGGGGAAAAGGGTCTTTCATGACTGATGATACATGCAAATTCCCCCGTTGACTGTTCTGATTGACCAGTTAGATGTACCAATGTTACCAATTGTTTGTCAAAGTAGTCTGATTCAGTGTAACAGCTATGCTGGGAATCCTGTGTTTATAGATCTTTAATAAATTCATCAGATTCGTCAGTACCGTTGCAGATCAACGCTGACTCAGCTCTGGTCATTTTTGAGGCTCCAGTGTTTGCCAGTGTTGCATTGAATTACATTTTTCTTGGAAATATTTAGTCCATGAGTTTAAAGGAAGTGGGAAAACGACTACAAATAACCTTAGGCAATATCTGTTTTTCAGTGCTTCATACTTTCCAACATTTTACCGTTGGTTTCGGTGCACAACTTTATTAGAACGTAAGAACTGAATCTAATTGCCTAAATGTGTTCTAATACACTGGACAAAGGTCAAAATGCTACAAAGACAATAAAACACCGGTAAATGAAAACCGCTAGATGTCAGCTGCAGGATATGGGTGTAGGGCGTGGTGATGTAATTGCTGCAACAAGAGATCTGCAGAGCTCACAGATATTCCCAGGAAACAGGAAAACCCCGGCGTACCACACGGACCAGAGTGTTGCATCCATGCTCAATGAAAAGGAATGTTGAATGACATAACCTCCTGGTGGTGCCTGATCCATAGACTCCTATTTAAGGACCTGGTGGCACGTGGCGGATGTCAACACAACAGCGGGCTGAACTACGACGATGTGTGTGTGGTCCTGGCTGGCTCGTAGTTGAGTTAGGTACCAGTGTGCCAGTGTGCTGTCATTCCTCCTTGTTTAGGAGCCCGGCTCTGCACTGCATCAGGGGAGAGACTAACAGGCAGACGAGGCATTAGTGATGTGTTTACCATCTGTTCAGGAAGGACAGACATGCCGGCAGAGGATGAGGAAGTGACATTTTCATGGTGCACGAAGACAAGTGTGTGTGTGTGTCTGTGTGTGTGTGTGTGTGTGTATTGGGTCTGAGGATTTCGAAGTAGAGATCAAGCTGACTTATCAGTGAGGCCAGTCAGACCACATTGTACCCTCCATGGCACACTGTCATCTTCATCATTAAATACAGGTCAGGGGTGGGGAACGATGTTTCTTAAGAAGAGAACACCCACACCGGGGATATAAATCCTTGCAGTGGGTGTCAGTCAGAAACAGTGTGAAACATCTTCATGTTGTTGATTTTAGTCATTGAAGCGGGCACTCAATCAGTTTACAACCCAAGAATCCTCCAAAGTGGCTGTGAGGTAAAGATAAGAGGAATGAACTGGACCAATGGAGTTTACCGTACCCTGAGCTTCATGGAGCTATCCCTCTATGCCTCCGACTCGGCTTCAACTCTAAATCAGCCACAACCTCACAAAGACCTTGGAAAACCCCAGCGCAGCCGTTATTTGATTTGTGTTTGGCCCTTTTGGAAATGATATCCTTTTTATAAATGATGTGTTGTGATTTCTCAAATGTATGATAGTGCCTTGGAAGCCTTTTAGTGTCAGCATAGTTTTAGACTGATTTGGCTTTTACACTTAAGGGTCTGCGAGAAATAGAGAAGGCGAGAGGGTTAAGAAATAATAAATGATGATCGGGCTAATACCGGGCTGTGTTAATGGTTTAATTCTGCCTCGGTGCCCCTCCTGGTGGTGTTTTTTAGCTGAGCTGTGGGCTTTTAGATTCTGGGAATGTTTGTGCAGTACAAGCCCTGGGCCATGTTGTTTGTATTGTCCCGTTTCAGCCTGCGTGTTGAGCCATTGTCGGCACACACAGACCATGTTTTCTTTTCACACACACACACACATAGCCAAAATATAAAGGAATCAGCCATGCACTCATCGCAACTGCCTGTCTCCATCCCGACTCGGCCTCCTCATGCTCTCTTTCCTGACACGGGGGTCAGCTCGGAAATGAATGGCCCAAAAAGCTCGATGCTGGTCAAATCCATGTAATATTCAACTTGTAATAAAAGATTTAATTCATGCAGGGCAATGGGCATTAGTGTGCAGACACGCAGTCTGCAGAAGGAGCTCTGTGCATCTGTGCTCTCTTTCTCTGCATGTCCAGCCCCCCACCCCCCCCATGACACATTAGTAAACATAAGTGTAACACATATACCTTCTGTTGCCTGTATGCTTGACTGCAACGGTGTGTGTGTGTGTGTGTGTGTGTGTGTGTGTGTGTGTGTGTGTGTGTGTGTGTGTGTGTGTGTGTGTGT